>VYZT01007915.1:208-42676 GCA_013400735.1 Pomatostomus ruficeps | reverse complement strand
GAGAAGGGAAGGTGAGGGAAGGTCAGACCAGGGGAGGGAAAGGGAAGGGAAATTCTCCGAGTTGCCTCTTCTGAGAGGTGAGAAGAAGCACAGGAGAGACAGTGGCTATTATTTAGTGTCATTTCAGCCCTAGCTCAACCTGGTTGCCATCAAAATGAGAAAATTAAATTGTAATTGAAATGAAGGTCTGCCTTTTTGGTTTTCAGGGGGTTTTTTTGGCCCTTACTATTCATTCTCCTCCCCAGCAACAGAAGGATAAAGTATATGGCTGTTGACAATAGAACTGTGACCCTAAATTTAAAAATTTCTGTTGAAAATTTACTGCATCTGCCCTATAAAAATCCCAAATTAAATGAACAAAATCATGATCAAAGTGTAAAAATATTAAGTCCTCAAAACAGCCTATAACCAGACTGATACTATGACAAACATATAATGAAGATTTCACAACTGCACATATCACATTATTTCTGACAATTCAGCTCTAAGTTCTTATTAATGAAATCCAAAACAGAATTTCATCTTTTCCAGTTCTAGGAAGTATCTTCTTTTTGAGGATAAGGGACTATAGTGCTCCCTAGCAACTCAAACTTGATAATTGATAGTGTCAGATAGAAATTTGCCTTTCTCTGACAGAAGAGACAAAAAAATGTCATCACTGTTGTCAAATAGGATTTCTTTTTAATATATTTTCATAATCTTTCTGTCAAGCAATAATAAATTAAAGCAGCTGACATCAATGAGCATTTCGTGACTTGCTCATTTGAAGTGCTGGGCACTTGAGAGCATCACCTTTACTATCAAAGGTAGCAGACTGAGACACCATGGAAATAAGATCACTGGTAACAGCTAATTTTCCTCTTCCATCATTGTGCCTTCAAGCTTTTCTCTGTAGCCTTTACGTTTACTGAAGCCTTTTACGTCTTTTTTATATGAAGCTTACAAAATTCTCACGAAATGCAAATACTGACAAAAGTTATTACAAATGTTTACCCAAAATGTTGCTGTTTTCAGTTCCCTGTATTTGTAGCAACATTCTTAGCTGAACTCATTCTATCTGAGAAGTCAGGATAAAGATATTATCTTCAGCTATCCTGGAAGGAATTTCAGTCAATCAGTCTAAATATTTACGATTCAGCAAGTTAATATTATTTTATGGGAACATCCAAAGATGATGTGAACACAGTTAATCAAAAGCATCCATCTACAACTGCATTTAAGTCAGGACTCCAGACCAAGAAAAAAGCATTCGTTTCAGGACTATGAGAAGGGACTGAGTTCTCAGTACATAGATAATTATTTTATGTGGACAAGCTTTGTGAAAAACTGTGTGCCCAGCTGTAGTCAGAGAATGATACCTCTAATTAACATGGGGGATTTTCCCATTTAATAATTATAATTGGTTGAGTGACAACCTCAGTTGTCAGAAAGTGCTGTTGTACAGGAGAGCAGAGATTGTTGTGGCCATATAAAATATCCAAGTAACAGTTTCTTAGTATTGCAGTAGAGTTTAGCTTCCAGTATCACGTGCACATCTGGAAGGTTTTTGACATGTCAAAGGAATTTATGTGAGCCAGATATTATGCAAATTGAGAAAATTGTAACACTTTAAGTAATAGACTATCTTGCCTACAGATTAATTACTCTAGGAATTTTTAAGTATATCAATTACAGAATATTTTGGTGCTTTTATGCAGATTGCTAAGGAAACATTCCACTTCCAGTAACATACTCATTGTATATTATTTTAGCAGCCTTGAATATTTTTTTGATAAATAATTACATATCTTTTTATAAAGAGTCAGACCAAAATACAGCATTTGATTAGCCCTAGTCTCTGTGGGTGTACAAGTAATTTCCAGCTTTGGAAGCCTTGTGCCTGTAGGTTTCCACTGCTCTTTGTGGAATGCAAAGATCCAGACTGCTTGATAGCAATCTGACACAACAGCTGATCTAGTGGGTTTTGTCTTTGAGCTCTGAAATTTGATTTTCTGTCTCATTCATATTTTGAATAATTGTAAGTTAAATTGTTTTAATACTTCACTATTAAAATCATGTGTACTTTAACTTACAAATTATTTTAGATACCTGGCCTTCGAGTAATTGTTTTAGAATATTCATGATTGAATCATTTATGTATAATGAATATAAAATTTATTGTCTTATAAATGCTGTATCAGAATTGCATAAAATAAGACTCTTGAAATCAACTCGGTTATCTTTCATTCTTTAGGACTGGGACATTCACTCTGACTGGAAGGGCAACCTCAGCTTCTATCTACAATCCAATGAGCTGTAAAATTTCAGTAGGAAAGTTTGACAATCCAGGGATTTTTTGGTATAAATTGTCTCAAGGTAACACTACTTATTTTCTGTTAGATTTGGCGCTTCACCTCACACAAGGTAATTCCATCACCATTCCACTATTTAAAAATAAACTAAAAGCACAACGTAACTGGCATTAACATGCTAAACAGAAGAAAACAAGCTCTCGTTTTCTCTTCCTGTTTCCCACCCTTGTCTTTCAGGTAATGTAGCCAGGGAGCAGAGGATGACATGCAGTGCAGCTTCCCTGGGCTGAGCTTATGGTACCCACCAGGGGCTCCTGTCTAGTTGTGAGTAGCTGGCAGGCACCACACGGCCAGCTGGTTGTCCCTGCTGCCAAGACGCTTTCCAAAGAAACTGGCGATAAAAGAGATACATATTCTGAGAATGCTCCAACTGTGGTAAATAAGAAATTTTTGGCTGAGAAGTATTCACAAAAAAATCATGACCAGCTTATCCCTCATCCTCAGCCTATGTCCCACCTTCAGAATTTCCTGGTATTTAATTGTGTGTGCCTTTCCAGCTGCCTTTCTTCATACTTTTTGTACACTTAAACTCCTTCCCTGAACAGTACCTAAAAGAAGCCCAGGGTGATTTTGCTACCAGACACTAAATAATCCACCTTATGCTTTTAGTAGAAATCCACATTTTCTGCTTTCCTTTTGGTCAACAGAATCAAGAAAACTTTTTTTCTTCATACCTTTGAAGTAGATGAGATACCTCACACAGAACCAGAAAAAAATTGCTATTGGCTACACTGGTAGGGCTGCCATTCAGTTGGAGACAGCTCTGCTGTCCTTCGGTAGCTGCCTACAGATATTTAAATATGAAATTTCATTTAACATTGTAAATTATGCTTGGTTGCAATATGCAGAGCCAGGGTGGCTGTAGGTGCTATGGCATATTTAATTTCTTGTTTTACAGTGTGTATAGATGAAAATGAACACAAACTAAGAAGTAACTAACAGCACTCTTTCACTGTTCCAAAAGTACTTCTGTACTTAAATGACCGTAGAGTCAAGTCTTTCCCATATACCTGTTAGAAAAAAATGTAGAAAGTAATTTAAAACTCATGCCTCTAAAAGTGGTAAAGACTTCATTGATTGGTACTTAACTTTTAATTATAATTTGTTGGGGACAATGGCCTGAGACCTCCCCGTGTTGGCCTCATGCCTCCAGCATTCACTGTGATGAATATCTCAGATACCATAGCTGTGGGGACCTGGGTTGGTGCAGTTCACTCTTTATGTCCTGCCAACACGAAAGGCTGACAAAACTGCCACTCCCACAGTTCCCTGAAGCGTATCCACTGCCCTCAGAACAAACTGGGACAAAATACTTGAAGTGTTTCTGGTATAAAACCTTTTTGGGCAAAAAAAATAAACCACACAAAACAAAGGAACACCTGCTACTACAATACTGTGTTCCCCTTCCTGCACAGGAGCACTGGGAAGGCAAACTCTGCTTGCTCTCAGCTCCCACACTCTTCTGCTTCTGACTCCTGTGTTGGTGATGCTGGACTCTAACTGGTTTGCATTCTGATCTCTGGAGTGGTCTGGGCTGCACAGTTTGTTCTGTAAGAATCCTGAATTCTGGTCATTTTACCTACAGTGCTGACAGGAAAGAACAGAATAATAGGCTGATGGAAAGAGAAACCACAGAGGGACTGTCACCTCTCTTCACGTCTGTCTCCCTTTGACTTTTTAACTAAAATTTCTCTCAAACACTATGATCATGAACAAAATTCTGTGCAGATTCTCTTAAAGCCAAACTTATCTTCTGGTGATTAAGTAATCTGCAGAGGAAGACTGAGTCTCTCATTTTCATTTGCTCTCTCTAGAAAAAAAAGGTATTCATGGTGACCTCATATCTAGAGACAGATTAGGCTTTATACTGAACTAAATCCAAACTTGGAGTACTCCTTTTTTTCCCAAACAGAAAATGTTGAAACCAATTTGATTCTACTTTTTTAATTCCTAACCTATATTCTTCTTCTGAGTTACATTAACATGGAGAACTTTTATCCGATGGGCAAAAATTTGTGAAAGTGCAGGTCAGGGGGGGTTTTTTTCAGCCTTTAGGCTTTAACAACTAATCAGTATTCCTTTTCTATGGGAAATTCAGGGAATATCCTGAATCATACATCAGCAGTTCTCCTGGGCAGCATGCACTTTGACTCCATACCATACAGAAAAGGAATGGAGAGCATTATACATGAAACCAGCTGTGGCTCAAATGTTTCTAGCTTAGTTAGAACTCAATTCAGTAAGTTGTTTAAACATCCTAAGTTTTCTTAATTGCTGTACTCATAATTGCCATGCAACTGAGCTAAATCTGTAGTTTGTAATTAATTTTCAAACCGGACTTGGAAAAAATAAACTTATTTGCTTCTTGTTACATCACAGCTCTGTTAATTTAATAATCAGATAGATTTTGTTACCAGATACAGAATGAAAAGCAAATACATCGTGTGAACCAAGAATTCATTAAGTACAAGCTTTGACCTGTACTGGTAAGGAAGTAAAATAGAACCTGTATTTATACAAATATTAAGAGCTGGGAACAGGAAGTCAGTGGCAATCCATGTTTAACTTGTTCTTTAATGTGTGTGCATTTTAGAACAGATAATCTCCAACTGATGCTAATATAACATATCTGCTAAGATAATAAAGTCAAGCATAAACTTTTCTTTACCCTTTACTTTATACATTCTGCTTATTTTTCTTTTTTTATGCATTTTGATTGACTTGGATAAAAAAAAATACAGAAATAGTCACTGTAGTCACTTTGCCAAGGTTTTGAAGCTTATAGATGTTTGAATTGTGATAGAACAGATTTGAAAATCATGACTTATATCTTATTCTGAAATTTGGAAATCTCTTTCCATTTCTAAAGACATTAAGTTTTTGGAAGAATGAACCAAAGTTAAGGGTGTAAAAAGTGCGGAGGGATTGATGGAGGCGGCTTCCATGCACACATTTTCAAAAGCAAAGGACAGTATGGCTATTTTCCCCATGGGCAGAGGGCACTCTGTAGAGAGAATCATAACAAGAATGCATTGATAGAAATCACACAAGAGCAAGAATTAACAACTTGCATCCCTTCTGTGTGGCTTTATATTCGCTTGTTCAAACATGACAGAACTGCAGCTGCAACTTGCAACTCTTCTTAGCAGCTTCTTGGTCTCTGAGGCTAGACAGCTGTGTTTGAGTCATGCCTCTCTCTATCAGCTGACTATTTAATATATTAAGATCTCACTGCATGGAGAGACTAGCAGCCAGTTTATGTTTATTGTAATGCAGAATAAAGATGTCAGCACTATATTTTCTCACAATTTTTGGCCGTCATTTTTCACCTAAATGAATGCTACAGATTCTGTCCTGAAAGCTCTTTGCTTCTGTGCATGATTAAATGTAATCAAATCGACATGTTATTACCAGTCACACTGGTACAGTCAGAACAGCTTTTGCTCATGAGAGAATCCCCCACTATTTGAAAGTTCTGTGTAATTAAGTTAACATGCACTTTTAATATTATGATGTTCCTAAGGAAGATTAAACATAATGAAGTATGAAGAATCAGTTGGAAAATGAGAGCTAAATATTAAATTGCCTTTATTTCGCAGTTTCAGTTAGACAATTGCACTTCTTAGTTTTTAAACCCAGCACAATATAGCACTGAATTGCTGCACTGTGCCATTTAGTTATATCTTTATTCTCTCAAGCTTGGATTTTTTTCCCTTGGGTCAGGTGGTAGGTGTCTCATATGCAAAGGTACAGGACCAATAGAAAAGGACTATTTCACAGAGCTTAGGCAGGATCCAGACTTAACTTTAGTCCTTATACTTGTGAGTATAAGGGCTAGTTCCTTGTGCTCTTCTTCAAAATAATACCTAAATTAGTAGTGGACACTCTCAATGAGTTGTTCTCCACCTTTTTTCATTTTAGACTCTGTTTCCTTTCAGGTAAAAGTTCCACTACCTTAGTTACTGACTTGAAATCTCTAGTTTCTCATTGTTCAGTTTAGGAACAAGCAGAGAGGCTAATCACAAAACCTGCACATATGTTACCTATCTACAATGCAACATAAGCAAGACATTTGCCAAATGTGTTTTCTAAGGTGCAACGTGCTGATACTTTCTAAGAAATCAGACCATATATTGCAAAATGCATCTAAGATCTTATCCAAATAAGTTAGATGACTTAAATGCTATAATAAGTCCAGTGTTTCCACCTGCTAATATTTACTATGTGTATAAATGTATATATGTATGCATATTATATGTATATGCCTATACATACTGTTGACTAGTTTTTTAGTGAGTCCAGAGAACTGTGCTGTTGTCAGGCTGACAGCTCTAAACAGAACTGAAAACTTTGACCAATCAAAATACCTAATGTGGCCCAAAGCATGGGAAAAAATGGCAGGAGCAGGTTTTGTTTCCCTGATGTAATTCTGGTATGACGTCAGTAATTCCATTTGATTTAATATAACAATAGTTCCAAGGCCTGTGGCTGCTGAGCTGTATGTTGTGTACTTACCTTAATTTCTCAACTGAGTATCAGCAGAATACTTGCTTGTTGAGAATACAAGAACTTGAAATTGCCTGTGGGGAATCTGGCAAGTTGAACTACGCCTCTGTTTACATGTTTTCAATTAAATAAAAAAACTAATACTCCCATGAATACTGGCTGTTGCTGAAGCCTATGACAAAACTCTCAGGTACTTTTAAGGTAATATTTTCTAAGCCTCAAAAGCAGTGGAATATTCATATCCGAGAAGTACCAGAAGGTAAAGACAATAAAGAAAATGAACAAATAAATGAAGTGGAACTTTAGCTATTCTTTTATCATATTTATCTATCTTCCACACATTTCCAGGCAGAATTTCATTTAATTGTGTTTCATTGATCTTGCCTGAAAAGCTCAAGCTTATGATGTTTACATAAGCTCTCACCAATTACTACAACCCTTCACGATGTGGTGGAATGCTGCCTATATAAATGTGCAGGAAATGTCATGTATTCCTTGCCCTCACTGATAAGCATATGTTTCTCGTTACTCTGGGGTTTGCAGCCTCTGGGTTTTTCAATAAGAAGCAGACATCACAATGCGAGATGTTTCATACAGAGCCAGAAAAGAATGGGAGAACCCTCTTTGTGCTATCCCTTCTCCTGCGAGAACTGCAAATACAGGTGCAAGGAAGTTTAATTCCTAGAGCACCCTTATTGACTTCTGCTAGGCTTCGTGTAAAAAAGTGGGCTTCCCACACAGCTTTAGTTTGAGAACTGAGTTTCAAGCACCATATTGAATTCCTACTAGTTGCTACTGCTGCACCATTTTCTGCTGTATTACACAATCTTTCTTTCTTCCACTGCAAAACAAGACTACACATCTGCCAGGTTTTGGTTCAATATCTCATTCTTCCCCAAGGTGAGAAAGATGTAGTAGTGTGGCTCTTGTTTAAAATCTGGTGTAATAAATACCATTTAAAGTACTAGGAAAGCTGATGTCAATGCTGGCACAGGATGCGTGACAAGCAGTCAGCATTATGGCAGTCCTCTCTTGCTCTCAGGTAAGCTTATTGAGGTATGAGGGCAGCTTATCCAAAAGGCTGCCGATTTGGTAGAAGAGCATTGCTGAGGATTACAGCCTTTTACCAGAGCTTTCAACAGACTTCTAAGAACACTGAATTCAGACAAGAGAGTCTGCTGAAAGGCTAGTTCTGGATTTGAAACTGTATGGGAAGGCAGCACAGGTAACAAAGGATATATGAATATTCATACTGGACTGCTGAGAAGGTGCTCTGCAGCATTTTTCATTGGCTATCATTTCCCATACAATGAAAACTTCATGTTCAGTTTATTTTCCTCTACTTCAGTCAAGCAATTAAAAGACCGTGTCATTTTTTGGAAAGATATGTAGTAGCCTTATATCCAATGGGAGACAATAGAAAGAACTGCTTGTAGCTGCTCGCTGCTATCTGAGAATACCCATTTATTACAGCCTATAACGACAAACAGAGGCAGGTTTTCTGCAGAGGGCTGCAAGCTACAAAGTGTTATACTCAGCTAAAGTACATTAATAACTGTGAAAACACTTCTGGTTCTGTCAGTGCTAATTGTATCTTCTTGTATTTTGTTCTGTTTGCAATGATGATGAATGCAGGTGAGAGAGAGAAAATGGTGTTTTCCAGCAGTTTTTTATAATGGCTAAACCCGAATGACCTTTCTCCTCACAACTGAGAGCAGTGGGGTGGCTGCTGTTAAGAGATGGAGGCTTTCTACTGTTTTCTACAACTATATGTGGCAATTCCATGACACACCAAGAAACTCAGCTAAGGCAACCTGCATCAAGGATGTCCTGGTTTTGGCTGGGATAGAGCTAGTTTTCTCCTTAGTAGCCAGTACAGTGCTGAGTTTTGGATTTAGTGTGAGAACAGTGTTGAAAACAAACCAATGTTTTGGATGTTGTTAAGTAGTGCTTACTCTCAGTCAAGGACTTTCCAATTTCACACACTCTGCCAGTGAGGAGGTGCACAAGAAGCTGGGAGGGAACATGGCTAGGACAGCTGGCCTGAACTGGCCAAAGGGATGTTAGACCCCTTAGAACATCATACTCACAATATAAAGTGGAGTTGTATGGATGAGTCCAATTGCTGTTTGAGGACAGGGTGGGCACTGGTCATAAGACAGTGAGCAATTGCATTGTGCATCACTTGTTTGGTTGGGATTTTCCCCTGACTCCTATTATTAATTATTAATATAGCGTAATATCAGTATTAACTTTTTATAATTAGTACTATTATATTTTATCTTGTTTCATTTATTAAACTATTGTTATCTCAACCCATGAGTTTGTGGGGTTTTTTCCCTCCCCTGACTCTCCTACCCATCCCATAGCAGAGGCAGGGGGAAGTGAGTGAGCAGCTTTGCGGTACTTGGTTAGTAGCTGGGGATAAACTCTGACAATGGATTCTCACTTACAAAGAATTTTGTCTTGGAGCAAACAAGATAACAATCACAGACATTCTCTTGACCATCTGGGTTGAGGACATTAATAATTTATATGATCGTTCTTCTGCAATTGGTTTCCTAACAATAAGTCTGATGGGGATCTGCTGGACTGCTGAAGGCACGCTTATTGCTATAAGCCTGTCCCTGCATGAAAGTTTTTTCCAGTTTTACAGACAAAAGTAGCAAAATGCTTTGGACACTGCTGTCTCCACTGCGACACTGAGCTGAATCTCTAAGGCTATAATTCTCAATTTTTTTTAACTAGATGTGAAAATAATATTGTGTGTGTTGTTCAAGATTTAGCCTTTAATAGTGTCTACTTGCTAAATTAAATCCTATGGGATCAGCAGAAGGTAGTTAAATGACCATGATCAAAACTCCCATCAGCAAGCACCAAACTCAAGAGATACCTCAACAATGACATAAACATGATTCACCACATCAGGATATCCTTGAATATTTGAGGTTTTGAAATATTTACAACAATGTTCTTTAGTGGATTCAAATATAAGAATACACAAGTGAAAGTTGACTCTGGGTTTTTGATTGCTTATTTTAAGTGAAGATGCAACATCTGTTCTTTTCAAGTTGGCTTTCCAAGTATTTGGCCCATTTTGAAGCACGTGGATTTAGAGAAGTCAGGCTATTGGTTGTGCCAAAGGAAATGTCCATTCATGGCTACTGGCAAGGAGGGAAGAGTGAGAAGCTCTCATCATTACTAAAGTATGTACTGCTAAGTATCAGCATCTAAAATGTCCGTATTATGAAAGAAAATAGATTTTAAAAGAACATAATGGTTTCCCCAGCTGTCTTCTGCAGACCTGGGAGACACAAAAAATCATCAAGGTAACTCATTCTGGATCTGACAGGAGTGAGGATCCACATAAAGACCAGTAATGTACCTTGAGATTCACAGCTAAAAGCTTCTACTGAGTGGCATATCTCATTGAACTTCTGTCTGATCCCCCACTACTCTTCTCACTGTATCTAATGTTGCAATACAAAACCAGAACAACAGCATTAGAATTTGTGGAAATTACAGAGGCTCTATTAACAAGGCAGTTACGAAGCATCTGTGACTTGTGACCTTAGCTATGGTACCATTCTTTGTTGATAACCTTACTTTAGGATCACCTAAAAAAAAAAACAAAAAAAAAACTTCTGAGCAACTTTAAGAAGTTTTGAGCTATATAATATTCACCTGATAGCAGATCAGGTAAACTCAACTACCAGTGCCCTAGAGTCAAAATCCAAACATTAGGCTTGTATGTGTTTTTGATTCCTCAATTTTTAACAGGTTTTTACTTCAAATTTTGAAAAAAACACTGAAATTCTTCCCTACCTCTCTGACACTGAAATTCTGCGAATACCCATCTATAAATAGGAAGGAGCATCCAAATATAGTAAGCTAGTGAGATGTGGTTCTATCCTTTCTAATTTTACAAACCAGGACTTTTGTTTGGTCATATCTGCGATATTTTCATGTGTGACATTGCCCTACTGAGATGGGCCTTTTAAAGCATTAAAGCCTACTGCTCAGTAACATTATCTCTCAAAAAAATATGCATATGCACACACAGAACAATTCCTCAGTGGAATGGAAAAAAAACCCAACAACCCGACCCCAATCCCCCAAACCAAACCCAGACCTGTAATTACAGCTGTAGTAGCTTGTTTGTGGTTGGTATGAAGTGAAATACAGTGCTAAAGAGAATCTCTCTCTCCAGTGACTAGTTCATTTCCTTTTGGAACCCTCTCGTGCTATTGAACATTATACGAAACATTGTTCATTCATTAGCCATGAAAATCTATTATGACTATATTATCCTGGCATATTCAGACAGACTCAAGTCTTGAAGATGACTTTCAAATTTCCAACAGCAATATAGGTTTATGTAGGCATGAAGGGGATGCCTGATTAAGAAACCATCTGGTGAGCTCAAGCTATTTTAACCCATTAATTGAAAATGAAATGCCTTTAGGACAGGCTCTCCTAAAAGAGAATAGCTGATCACTTCAGCTGTGCAGAAAGGAGCACACCCAGCTACCACACAAATTGAAACTGTTAGCCAGAAGCTGAGTCCAGCAACTCAGAACTACTGCAAACACACAGAAAATGCTAAGCAACAGAATAAGTTCTCAAGATGCAGTGATTCACATAGTTTTTCGGCATTTCTCTGAAAAACTATTCAAACACCATACTTAGCCACTTGTAGACAATTCATAGGCTCTTTTCAGCAGAAGAGTCCCAGCTTCCCCGTAGTGTAGTCTTACTTGAAACGATTTAAGAATTTAGTGTCATTGCAAACATCAGCTGTAACATTCCCCATCCTACAGGAATTGTTTGTGACTCATAGGACTGTCAAGGAAGCATTCCTGTCCAACCATCCAGGAGCCACTCCAGCAGTATCACACTCCCACCACCTGAGCTGGGACCGAGGCCCCCTCACCGCAGGAGCTCCAGTGACCCCATGGGCTCGCTGCACACCCCACACTCACACAGTCAGAAACACCAGGTTTCCTTACCGGCTCCGCCCTGGGTTTCCCACAGCAGAGTCCCAGATCTCTGGATCCTCAGACGAATTTAATCGCGCTGGTGTCCGCTGGTGCCCAAAAAAGGATTTCCCGAGCTTTTACCCCCACAGTCTGTGCACCCAGACAATTTGGGATCTTCCAATGGAGTCACCAGCTCCTGCTGTGTGTCTGAGTGTCCCCGCCCGGGAGCACATGTCCCCGGGCCCTTTGTTGTGCGAAGGCTCGGCACTTCACAGCCCCTCGCCCGGGGCCCTCGGCACCCAGAGCTCAGCCCTCACTGCAGCTGCTCCCCGACTACCTGCACTGAAAGCCCTCCTCTGCAGGGTATATTTGATAATTGGAGTGCTTTCACCTCCTGGCCTCAGGATTCAACCAAAATCACCTGCACCGGAGCCTTCAACGATGTGCGGTGCTAGGTGGAGTCAGACGATGTGAAGGACTTAAAACGGCCTTCTCAATAAAAATGAGTTTTCCTGAAAAACAAACTAGGAAAATTGCCATTTTAAACGATAAGACTCAGAATGGTTTTGATTGAAAAACACAAGACTAGGAGAAGACTGTAAACACAAACCCACAACATCCTCACAGCACAGCCCTTTAACTCGAGGCATATTTTCCCCTCAGCAAATCTCCATGGCCTGAGCCACCTTGTACACGGTCCCCTGTGGGTTCTCAGGACTCTGATCTCACTCATCCTACAGGCTCCCTCACTTTCCTTTGAGCTCAGCTAAAACCCTCTTCTCACCTACTTCCAAACCCTTCCCTTCCCAGAGCATGCCCTGCTGCATGCAGGGAAGTGCCCTCATGCAAGAGGCAGCTGGTGAAAGGAAGAAGGAGGCAATTTTCTCCTTACTACTCAGCTGCTCTATTTTGGTGCAAAATACTATAAAATATACATCAAATTGCAGGCAAAACGACAGACTCTGTACTGTCTCCTGCACTTTGAAAAAAAAAAAGAGTAGGGAGATGGGCTGATGCGGCTTGCCAGATACTGTGTTTTGTGACGGGTCATTTGTGCAAATACCAGAGTGAGCCTGAATGAGCTGGGATACTCTTAGTGCTAAAATCTACCTCCTGTTCCAGTACATTAGGAGAATTTGTTTTGTCAAAAGATGGAGAGCTGCCTAAACATGAGTTTCCTTCTCCAGTCTGTGGAGGAAGTTGCTGACTACTGAAGGGTGAGCGTGGCTCTGCTGTCAGCAGGCCAAAGAGCCATGCTCTGAAGCCTCCCTGGAGCCACAGCCTGCTCATGTATCCCTCAGACACCTCTTTTGGAGTCCATGATCACCCGTGATCCACAACGCCTGTGCTCAGTCTGTCAGAGCTCCCTAAACCCATCACTCTCAGGGGGCACCTGGTGGAAAGGGTCCAAAGAATGTGTGCTGGGACTGGGTACACCCAGGTTGTGTCTGCAGCAAAGTGGGAATGGCCAGTATTGAGCAATGCCAATTTTTTTTTTAATACCAAAGTATAGATATCTATTAGTGATGCTGGCCTGTGTAGGCCTGATGGAGTTTGTTTCAGACCTGGGTCTGTTTTCTGTCTCAGTACTAATAAAACAAAAAGGTCATTTATGTACATGCAGTGTTTTCAACTGAACTCAGCTATGGAGTTGATTTGGTCTGTTTTGATTATTGAAACTTTAGTCTTCATGTTCTTCAATTTTTTTGGATGTAATTTATTCAAAATTATATATGCTCTGCTTTAAAATCCAGTTACCAGTGAGGTATCAAAAATATAATCTTTTTTATGCAATTTAAATATAGCATGCTAAGAGGATAAGTTCATGAGTTCTAGGTCATGGGCAACAAATTAAATAGAAGGATTTTTTAAAAACTTTTTAAAAAAAATTGGGGAGAAGGAGTCCTTATTTTTAAATTTTTGTTGGCTATATGTATCATTGTTTTAAATTTAAGAGAGTTACCAGGAATTCTGGTATCTCTGAAAACCAGGATTCTGAGTAGGTCAATAACCTCCAGAATAATTTTTATATCAAGAAATCCAGTAATATTTTAAATGTTTACTCTTAACTGAGTTTCCAGGACTTTAACTACGCAATCAGCAGATAGAGTATGTTTACATATTGGTAGCGGTCAGTGAGTCACTATTTAGTATTTATATTCAGTGAGATGATGTTGATACCAGATTGTGATATCTCTACAAGTTCCATATGGGTGGTTTTTTGCACTGTTGGTCTAACAGCCAAGTTTATCTCATCTTCTACCTGTGGTATCTAAAGGATATTTCTATAGATTTTGTTTGAAGGACAAAATTGAATCCTCTGAAGCAAAGCATATGTGGGGAAAATGGTTGCATGACATCTTTTGGCATTATTTCTTTGTGGCAAATGCTGAAACTATTGGAGAGTTTTCAGAGCAAAGTGTTGCCTATCTGAAATAAGAACTTGTGGTGGCTGGACGTCAGGTGCCCAACAAAGCTGCTCTATCAATCGTCTCCTCAACTAGATAGGGTAGAGAAAGTATAGCAAAAGGCTCATGAGTTGAGATAAGGACAGGGAGAGATCAATCCCCAGTTGCTGTCACAGGCAAAACAGACTTGAGTTGGATCTGTTACTCAAGATTTACCCACTGGTAAATCAATGCTGGCTACTCCTGATGAACTTCCTTGTCCTTCCATGTCCCTTAAAATGTATTTCAGGATTGGGTGCTCCATCACCTTCCCAGGTATTGAGGTGAGGCTGACCAGCCTCTAGTTTCCTGTGACCTTCCCTTAGAAGAAATACCAGGATCTCACTTTGTCTATCAACTTTTCCAATTAGTTTGAAACAATTACTTGCAAAGAAATCTTGCTAACTGTCAGTTTGATACTGGAAAAACCTAGCCCCTAAAAATTTCTTTCTGTGGTTTAGCAGACTATTTTGATTTGTTAAGTATTGCTTAAAATACCAGCATCTCCAAAATTCAAAAAATTTCAGGAATTATATGAAGTTGCTCTGAATTGTTTGCATGCCTCCTGCCAATTATCTCTTTATTCTCCAGTAAGTATAACAAAAGCAGTTCCTTAAATAGAATCATTACTCTTAGTTAGTAACCATTAGTTATTCAAAGAGCCAAAGCTAATTGCTTTGTATTCTAGTGATCTTTCCTTCCTGCTGTCTGAGAACACGACTTCTGGCCAAGATCCCAGCAATCCTCCCCCAGATGTCTCCTCTCCTCATTGCTTTCCTGTGCCAAGGCCTTCCTTAGTTCTGGACCATGCTCTCTGCTACCGCCTGCTGCGCAGCTCGAGGCAGAAGGGCTGGAATCACCGGGAGGCCATTGGGAGAAACATTGGTGTCTTCACCCCAAGGCAGAGAATCTTTGAAGGCTCTCTGAAATGGTAAATAGCATTCTGTAGAAGGTTCAGACCTAGAGGTTTCCTACAGACCCTCTCTGGATTCCATGACTGAAATCATGGGACGCGGAGGCTGTTTCTGTTTTAAGATGAGCTTTTCCTGCAAGGCCTAAAATGCAACACTAATTTGCAAGATCTGGTTTCTCTGCCTTTCCCTGCGTTGCAGAGAAAGGTGACTTCTGCTTTAGGGAAGAGAGCTATTGTTCAATCTCTACTGTTCCCCACTTCCATTATTAACGCCTACTGCCACTGGTACTGATCCTTTATATTTCGTAAACAGGGTGTGGTAAACACTGTTCTGCCAGGCAGGAAGAAAATTATTTGTGCCAATCCAAAGATGAAGATACTGTGAGAGATAGAGATAGTGTGGAACTGGATCTGCCTTTACTGATTATTTGGCTGACAAGGGCTCATAGCAGGACCTGTGTCTCTCAGGGTACACTTAACAAGCATTCTCCAGCAAACTGATACATCCTTTGTACCAGTCTGTGCTACAGGAAATTAGATATGGGTTTATGGTTGTTTTATTCACCTTTAAAATCTGTCAGTCTCCATGACTGGCTGCTTTATCAATGCCAAAGGCAAACCTTGATCAAGAGGCCATCTTCTCTGAGTGCTCTGCTTCTGTCACCGACTCCATGTGGCTTTGCAGTCTTGGCTGTGTAGGCCTTTGTGCAGCCTGAGTAGGTACCACAGAACTGCAGCCATCTCTCCTGGGAACAACTTTGTGCTGCTGGAAGGTAATTCCCACATCTTCCTCTGTGGTAACAACTTTGAGGAAATGCTGGCCATGTTGAGCTTTGGCCCCTTCGAAGATAAGAAGGATGGCAGCCATTCTGAACAACAACGTTTATGAACGGTTATCATGTTTCTTTGGGGCTGGTTTATAACAAAAGGTTGGCATCATTAGAGCAGTACACAATTTATAAACCTGTACAGTCTGTGGAAGCAGGGGTGGAAAGAAACTGATTTGGTGTGCACTTCCCTCTCTGAAAAGCATCCCCTCTGAGGAGTATGTAATACTGTGCAGGTGCTTCCCCTCTGTGAAAGCAAACTCCTGAAACTGCAAGTATAGGAAGTCTGATATGACAAAGCAGAAGATAATTTGTAAAGAAAATCCTTGCATCAATCATAGCAAGTACATAAAATATAAAAGGGCAAGATGTATTTTTACTCTTCTGGTCTATTTGGTACTAGATAAATAGGTAATTAAAATGGTATTGGTGACTCTTCAGATTCACTTTAGCTTTTTTATTTGGGGATCTCCATTTCTGCTTGAAAGGCTTGGACAGGACTCTCCCTTCCCAAGCAGCCTAGGAGAGGGATATCACTCCATCTTGTGATAGTTCATATGAAAATACTACCTTCAGAAATTCAAAGTGGAAATGTGTAGATGATCTTCCTCATACCTAATCACAGAAATCTGTCTGAGCAGAAGTAAAAAGATTTGGTAAATGGTATAATTGCATATAATAGATAAATGGTGTAACAGCAGAATTTACTTTTGTCTGTCCGTGGCAAAAGTCTCCCTCAGCGTGTGACCGGAAATCCGCTTTATCATACAGAGAATCCGTGTGCCTTGGCAGTTCTGCAGTTTAAACTTGATTGCCCACCCAGAACTCCCTATTGTAATCCTCAGGTAGACTTGGCTGCTTCTGCATGCATTCCACTGTCCTTTAATTGATTCATATTGCTTCATTTATAAAGTTCCACCGGCAAAAGGTGACATTTGTATGGCTGCATTTGGATGGTGTTTGATATATTGCTGAGTACAGAATGGCTGTCAGATTTGACAGCACAGTAACAGCACTGCCCATATTTTATATGCAATTGTGCTAAGTGATCTGGGCATTTCTGAGTTTGAAAGCCGAAAAATTCTTCTTTGATCTGCACACAAATTAATTATTTAGAAAAAAGGTTCACAGGTTTTCCCTTTTGGCTTTACATATAAAAGGAAAAAATTGGACCTGACATCCATAGGTAAAATCTGCTGCTTCATAGGGATCATTCTCTGGATTTACACAGGTGTCGCACAATAACATTTATCTATTTGTAAAAATACATCTATTGATATTGATATTTATATTTGTTGATGTAAGAACTGCATGGACATGACTGGTACAGTCCTGATAAGTAGAAAACAAGAGGTTTTGTGTGTACTATGGCAGGAGCAGGTGTGCCTAGTGATAGGTGCTTGGATTTTTCTGAATGCCTGCTTATACATGAGCAAGGAAGTTATTTGTAGAAATCTCAACACCAAATAATTGAATTTGCCTCATTTAATTTAAATTATCCATTGATAATCATGTGGAAAAGGAAACAAATAGCTGTGAGGGAGAGGAAATAAATTCTTTTTTCTCTTTGTTTTAATTACTTTTAAGGAAAGCAAATACACAATTTCAGTGAAAGATTTTATTTTCCTTTTTTTATGATTTGTGATATTTAGTATGATCTTTAATTATGATTTTACCAAATGTCTTCTTAACAGCTTCATGTTTCTTTATCTGGCATTTTAAAAAGAAAACTTAAGAGCAATGAATCAAGGCCTGGTTTCCATCCAGATTCAGGTTTTTCAGTCACTGTCTTTTCACTATTGGACTTTTGGACCCAGACAGAACTTCTAAATGAGGATGCATCTTCTCAAGCCTGAGGCAGCCTGGGGCACTTGGTCTTCTGGCCTGCCCAGAGCTGTGAAATCATTGGTGAGCTGTGCCTCCAAGTGAAACAGCTGTGGGAGAAGGTCCGTGAGCTGTGAAGAATCTGAAAAGATGAGGAAGCGATCAAATGGCAATTACCTGAGACCCCAGCCGAAAACACTGCCAGGGCAAGGGCAACCTGGGAAGTATCAGGCATGGCTGAAGGGCAGTGGGGCAGTGATCAAGCCTTTGGGAATGGAGATGATGTTCTCCTTCTTTCTGTCACTGAAGGGAAGGCTCTGAGGATGACTCAGATCTCTCAGGTTCACAATTAGTTGTACAGCTGGTGCTGGCAGCAGGGCTTCGGTGTGTATAACCATGGGACCCTCTTTGAGGGTCCAGAGCTGCTTGTAAGAGACAGGATCCAGCTGACTGAATGAAATTTAAACTGAAAACAATGGGGAGGGATTTATTCCTCAGAAATCAACTAAGTAACTCAGGGAGAGGTTTGGCAAGCCAAGAGCCCAAGTGGTGGAAACTGAAGTGGCAAAGCAATCAATAAAGCAGAGCTGCTGTGAAACCTTGAGCTTAGACACAGGCAGAAGAAAGTGCCTGCAGAGCAGTGGTAGCCTAAAAGCTGTCTTGCCTGTTCTGAGGAATCAGTATTCCTGAGCACTGCTCTGGAAGGCCTGGACACTGATGAATGCAGTGTGGGCGACAAGCAGAAGTTAAAAGTCTCAGAGAGTAGTTACAGGGCAGTCACCTCACTGGGGCAGTGAAGACAGGGTGGGATGATCACATGGTTGGAGTGCACCAGAGGAGGGACCCACTAAGACAAAATCCAGCTCTTGATGCACACAGTTTTCTCTCACAAATCCAATACCTTCTCAAACTGGATATAATCCAGTGTGATTTCCCACTGCTGTAAAAGGAGAGCTAAGAATGTAGCAAAGATGAGACAATGGTGATTATAAAGGAGGAAGTGGTAAGTATAGGAAACAAAGGATCCCAATTTACCAAAGGTAGTGGTAAGAAAATGACCTTACTTAATAAACTTTTTCCTCTGTTTGCATCTTAGATATTTCTATTTTTGAAATATTTAGCAAACATCTTTAAAATGCTGTAATGAATGAGACAAGTAACTTTAAAATGCAATGAATGGTCTTCCAACCATACTGAAAAAATCCCAATTGATAACAAGCCAAAATTACATGCCACCACAAATACAAGATGCTGAGTCTAGAATGCCAATAAACAATAAGAAAATACTTCAGAATATAAGTATAAATTGTGTACTTTGATATCTAGTAATGCTGGAAGGATACACAGGAGTGGGATGTCTATTTCACTACCAACAACTGATTGAGTTTAAAACAAATATCTTTATATATTTTTATCATAAAAATAATAGTGTCATATTTATTGAGGAGCTGCCTGTTCATAAATTAAGGATTTTGTTACAAAATGTAGACTGCATGAAGCATGTCAGCTAGAAATACTGCTTGGTTGGGTTTTTTTAAAATATGCTAGTAGTCTCATGGGTGATTAATTTCTAGTTGACATTTCAAGAACTTAAGAATAACACTAGGTATCTGGAGCTGATATTGAGACAGGGTTTTAACCTCTACCTCATGTGTTTATTTCTGTTGCTTTAACAGATAGTAAACAATAAGAAATCTTGGAGTCCAATGTGATAAGATTCTTTAATTTTCCCTCGCCAACCAGGCCATCTAGCCTGCAAAGTCTGATTTAATATACAGAAAAAATTTAAAAGGAAAATATAAGAACTGGATTTGTTTTCATAGTGATACAGTTTTAAGGACAAACTCTTGCTGTGTGTAGAGTTTGAGTGAGCACATTCTGTGTGGCACGCTTTTGTGGAAAAAGGGAACGGGCTCTCCCCTGCCGAGCAGTACAACAGATCAACAAATAACCTGCTCATTTATCAGAGCTGGGAATACAAGGTAAGGCATTCACAGCAAGGAAATCCCAAATTCAGGTTAATGAGCAGTCTTACTGCACCTAGAAGACAGATCACAGATGGGTGTTAACACTTTTCTCAGTCTGTAGCATGTGCATAGAATAAATGGGGAAAGTTTAGTTTCAATCAACCAAGATACTCTGCGTTTTAAACATTTTTAAAAAAGGTAGTTTACAGCATCTGGAAAATGTAGCCTGTAGATTTCTGTCAGCTACTAAGAACTGTGCTATTACATATTGACTAGAAACCATTTTGATGTTAACTTCAGCTCAGCTAAACAAGATTTTAATTCCAAATAATAAAAGTAACAATATTCTGCTGTTCCTGTTTGTTGCTTAATAGGGTCAGTAATCCACATCATATCTTATTTTCTATGGGATGGAAATTTAGGAATAATGAAAATAATGCAGGAACAGACAGAAAAAATAATTTTCTCCAGTCATTATAACCACCCCTAATAGCTGAGCAGAATGACTGTTCATAGTGTCAAGCAATACCAGGCAATCTGTTCTGGGGCATGGAATAACTCTGTTGTTTTTTTTGCTGATGGGAACATTTGTCATTTGCAATTGCCAGACTGTACATATGTTGGCATTAGATAAATTCTCAGTATGCTTCCTGAATATCTTCTGCCTTCCAAATGATTTGTGGCTGAAAACAAATCTGAGGAACTCCTGTCTTCTCTAATAAGCTAATCAGAGAGTTCTGTTCCCTCCTCAGTCTGTGGGAGTACAAACCCATATCACTTATGTTTCACCAGGGTGCACTGATCACCATTAAACTGCCTCCTAGTCTGTGCAGAAATGCTCCTTTTTACAGTCTTACTAATGCTGTGACACAGTGCAGCAAGATTCATGGAAGGGAAATAAATCAAATGAGAAGGATCATGGCTCTCTAGCTTCTGGGATAGGGCATTCATCTAGAAAGTTGGAATATACCTCTGTTAGGCCCCACAAAAAGCCCAGCTCAGTAATTTTATGTTATGCTGTCATATAAACCCAGGAGTAATTCTGGAATTACCTGTGTTACACTGTTACCAGCATTATTATAATTTCACACATACTTGGGTGCAATTTAAAAAGGATTAAGTTGTATGTCCTAGTGGATTTAGCGTAACACCAGACTAGGGAGTTTCATTAGCAGGGTTCAAGGGAGGTTCATGGCTGTAACACTGTGTTCATTGCAGGGCTTTGCAAAAGCAGTACTAAATGCTTACAGATCTCAGTGCTAAAAACCTGAAGGCAAGCTCTTGAAAGATGTGTTTACATACATTTTTTTTCCAACTATGAACTAATCTATATGGAGGCAATATTTACTTTTTTGTGCATTTCCCCCCCCCCAAGTCTTAACCTCAGAAAACTGAAATGTCAGGTTTCTCGGGGCTACATTTTAAGAAGTGGCTTGTGTAATCAAAGCAGTGCAATAATCTTGCTGGCTTTCCTGTCATGGCAGATTTTACTGGCTGGCAGAAAGAAAGGGAAAACTGATTCCAGATAGTTATGTGTAATACGTTGTCTTGTTCTGTGTTATTTAAATAGTCCTGGTATCTGTGACTTCCACCTGTTACATGCCAGGGAAAGCAGCACATGCAAAAGTCTGGTAGAAAACTGTCTTTATGTCATTTTCTTTCCATCTTCAGTCAAGATCAGCTGTGAGGCTGCCTTCTACACTGACTCTCTGAGCCAGGTTTGTTTGCTCACATTGCTTCTAATTTTCTCATGGGTATTAATTATAACTTCGTGGGCTGGAAGTAGAGTTCCTGCCCTTTTGGAATTGTCATTGTGTTGCTGTTACAGGCATGTCATGATTCCAGAGAGCAAACACTGTGCTTGCTTCCCTCTGGGAGTAGCAGTTCTTTCCTGTTTTGGAGCAAAGTCAGTCTCACCTTTAACCACTATGGTAGCATCACAAGATTTTCACAACCAGGATGATTAGCTTTTAAAGTTTGATGGCTCCTTTTTTTTTCCCCTGAGGTATATTTGCCTCTCCAGGGAAACAGTTATTCTGTATTTCTGCCCACTGTGTCAGGTAGAAGGAGAAATTTAAAGTCTTCCAGTGATCATTATTCTTCCATATATCTAGGGCAAAAATGCACTGGCTTTACTTAAATACTACAGTTTAAAGAAAACAAATTATATCATGAATTCTCAGTGAACACCAATGAGGTGTCTCATGGCACTGAATATGAAAGATAAATCATTGTATTGGGAACTATCTGCAAAACTTAATTTTGGATCAATAATAGGCCATGTTTGAACCCATTCTGTTATTAGTAATTTCAAAGAACTCTGCACAAACCAGCTTTCCCTCCTGGTAAAACCCATGAGTAACTTCCTGAGACAGGCTGGCTGCTAGGGATTGCAACAGGCTCCCAGCAGTTCTGTGGCTGTAGAACGGCGAACAATGCCAGGGGAGAAGTTGGTTAATAAGTTACAGAGCCCTCAGGTCGGTTTATTGTGAGTGACCTGCCTCATGGTGCATGCCTTACAATGAAGTGGTTCGCAGTGTCTTGTTTGGGGTGCCCACTTTGAAGTATTTTAGAATATATGCAGTGAAAAGCCAATGGGAAACCAGCAGCTCGTGTAGAAGAGCACATTAATGCAGAAAAGTAAATAGAGACCTCTTTCAGAGGTCACAGATTGCTCTATTGCTTTCTTTTTTCTGTATTCTGGAATTTGGACAGCACAGTTGGCTGACAGAGGATCTAATTGGAGGTCACACAGGGCATGAGACTGGCAACTGTCACCCTCCTATGGGAACAAGCTTGGGTCTGTATTCTTTGGGCTTGCCCAGGAATAAAGAGAGCAAACATGATAATGAAGAGAGACTGGTATTACTGTTTGCAGGCTTCCAGTCCTTTCCCCCTTTCTTTGGTCAATGAATTCCTACCACGGAAAGGTCCTTCTTACTATTTTACATTTCCTGTGCAATGTCTCTATTTTTTAGGCCCACCATATGTTGCCAGTGAATTTTGACAGAATACTACTGCTTGATGTTTATTCAGATAGTTTCATCTTTGAAACACAGTATAAAGGCTGTCTGCTGCTTGCAATTTCTCACAAGGCTGGGGCGGCAAATGGTGTTAGTTTTGCTGCAGCAGAAAATGGAGAAGTGACTCATCCATGATTGCAAAGTTTGTTGGCATCACTGCTAGAGAGACCTCTGTGCTAATCTGTCTCTAGAAATGGCTCCTAGGAAAGGAATTTCCCTTTTCTTTAGAAAAATGGAGATATTCTGCTCAGAGTCGCTTAGAATAACCTTTTCAAGCTCCTCTTCTTCCCACTACCCAACTTCATCCCTAGATGGCTGACACAGCTAATTCTCTGCTGTGACAGAGGCTTCTGTCTACGGTGATGCTTTTGCTATTTGTCTTCCTCCAGTCAATCTTCTCATCCATCTTCATTGACTCCACATGATCACTTTCTTCATATCTATTGAGACAGAAATGAGCAAAACAAAGTAGGTAGCTGCCATGTCTGAGTCCTGAAGTGCATTAGGTGACACTGGTGCTTGACTTGTGTTCTCGGAGACTGGGTGCCAAACTGAGAAGAACAACTTCCTTCTTCTTAATTTTACAGTTTAGAAATAAGATTATAATTTTAGCTATTCAGTGTATTTGTCAACATCAGCTGATCTTTGAAAATCACGTTCCTAGGCAATGCAATATAAACCAGATTAGCATAACATAGTACATAAATTGTAGGATTTACTGTATATATTACAATACTGTGTAAATCACTGTGTTTTACCTGTCCTTTCCATCATTCAGCTACCGCAGCTTCACCACTTCAATTTATTCTGCCATCTAGCATCTACGCTTTGCCAATGGCGTGGGGGGAGAAGTGAGGGAGCACGGTGGAGAAGTCGTGACTGGAGAGCTGCGTGCGGAGCAATCCCTGTGGCAGAGGGAGCTGGAAGCGGCTGCCGCAGCCGAGCCGGTGCCGCAGTGAGTCAGGGCGCCGAGCGCGGCTCGTCCCGGTGAATCACCGCGGGCAGGGGCTCCGCCGGAGCAGCCGCCGCTCAGGGACTTCGAGCTCCTGCTCTGCAGAGCTTGAAGCCCCAGCTCCCGTCCCCACCTGCACAGCGGGTCCTCTCCGACTGCCCGGAGAAACCAGGCTTGGCTGCGGGAGGGCTCAGGCTGGGAGTCTGGGAGGGTCTCTGTAGCCGGCAGTCCGTGCAAGAGCTGTAGATCTCCCCCTCCGGTCTGCGGAGACAGATGGAACTGATTGCTCAAGCATCTTTGGCCTGGGATGATCTTTAAACATCACAAACAACATATTGTCCCTCTGAGTAGTAAATTTGCATCCCAGTGTAGTAAAAAAAAAAAAACAAGCAAAAAAAAACCAAACCAAAAAAACCCCCAGCCTGATAAGGTTTCCTTTTCTGGGGCACTGTATTCTTCAGTCAGGCTAATTTTCTGCAGATGACTGTACGTTTTCATGTTATTGCCAGAACTGTTTTGCATTGTTGCTTAAATAGCTTCTACACTTCACACCAGGTCTAACTGTGCTTCAGTGGTGTGTAAATAGTAATTTCAGCATGCAAGAATTATTCCTAGAAAGAAGTATACTGTTTAATATTTTCCATCTTTCTTCTTCATAGTTATCCTGATATTCCAAAGTGAAAGTAGTGGATGTAGTACTATTGGGCAAGTTCCAGATACACGGATAAAAGTATGTAAATGGTTTTGTTGAACACTTCTGCAGGAATACGTGTGTATATACATATACATACACACTTTTAAAGGAAAAGAAATGGTAATTAAGAAGCTAATCTAAAAAAAAGTATGATTTCCCTGGTATTAGCTTAATTTATTGGCCCCACCCAATGTTGAGACATAGTAAACAAAAAGCTTCATTGCAGCTGTGTGCATCCAGCTGTGGAAGCACAGTACTTCAGCTGCAATGCATGAATGTGACTTTTTCTGTATTGTACAGTTGGGAAATTATTTCAGTGCTGAAAAGCAGAGCTCTCTGTTAGTTTGTATCAGATCAAATTAGATCTGATGCCAGTATTATTATAAAATGCTTTTCTGAAGAGTGTGACATAAAATCATAGTTCTCCCACGTCCTTTTTGTTGACTTATTAGTTTACTTTTATTCTGTCAGAGAATTTTTAAGGCTGAGACCTTAACACCTCTTAGCCAAGCATTTGAACAAATTAACAGTGTGGTTAATCAGTCATTTTAGGATGGCTTTGAGTATTTTCACAGACTTGGTTCCAGTAATTTCTCTCATTGGCCTATAATAGAGAAAAAATGAACATAAGGTAGTAAAAGGGGTGTTGAGCTCCACTGGTTTCTGTTCTTGGAAATGGAGGGGACTAAGAAGCAGAAATGTATGTTTGGTATTTAAGCAATGCTGTGGAACAGCTTCTGGGTATTGCAGCAATATTGTGAGGCTACACCCTTAGCAAGACATCAGTTATTCCCAATGTTTGGCTTGGTAAACCAGTGTTATCCTTACTGAGATGTAGGATAAAGCACTGAAACTCTAAGGGTCTCAGGAAAAAATGTCAGCTGATGGTCTGTAGATGTGGTAGTTGCTGAAAATAAATAAAGCAGTCAAGGCACTGGATTTTAAAATCTGGATGCAAAACTTGTGGAGATATGAGCAAAAAACAAGAGGCCTTTTTTTTTTTTTTCAATAGATGCTAACTAACAGATAATTTGTTTTTCCCTAATTGCAGATACTTTGTTTTTTTTCCCTAATGACTGGTTATAAGGATAATAGTATATTACTTACTCTATATCTGTCATTATGAGGAATCTGTTCTGGGTGAACAACCTTTTCCTAATGTTCATCCAAACTAAACTTCCCTTAACACAGCTTCAGACTATTATTTATTATCAGGGGTTGTAGTTATGTTTTATAGGATTATTCATTAATTTTTGCATCACTTGCCATCTATTTCCAGAAATAGAATAATTGTTTGAAAATATAGTGATTCAGGGCCTGAGTCCACCTGTACAGGGGAATTTAAAGAAAAAAGTATTCAAAGTTGTTTCTGTATGCAAAAACATCATAAATAATTATTTAGTATCTATCAATTTATATGGGGTTTGAATGAGATATGGAACTTCCTCTGTAAGTTCTCTCTATGCACCTCCTTCACAGGTACAAACTACTAGATCTGGAGTGTGCCATTACAGGGAGATTCAGTATTTTCTGTCTTTTTCTCTCAGCCTCCTGGTGTGGTCAGATGGTTGCTTTTATCCGCTGCTGTCCACTGGAACATGAACAAGGCACCTTAGGCAAAGCATTCTATTTTTATGCGAAAATAAAAGAGCAAAAATATCTAAGCAGTGGCCACAGCTTTTGTTGATGACACAGATCTTTTCCGTTGATCCCTTTTCCTAATGAGAAGTAATGTTGCCATCTGCTGGCAAAAGACGAGGACAGGCCGCTTCTGGTGCTTTCTGCATGAAGCTGGTGTGTTCCTGTGATGAGTTACAAATCCTTTCTTTCCCCCCCCAAGTTTGTTTCATTGATCTTGGCCATTAGGCAAGATCACACCGAGGCAATTATTTCTGTGTGAGGTCCATGAGTTATTTATGAAGGTTTGAATCAGAAAACCATCTACATAGAAAGTTTTCCTTTCAAGTAGCCATTGGCCTTTTCTTTACGAAGGACTTCAATAAAACATTAATGATGTGATCCTCATTATAGTTTAATTAATCGGTGAAACAGTGTTAATACAATTTTTTCCTATGAAACTGGAAATAAATTTATGCCTTTGCTGTAAACCAGGAGGTTCTTTTCATTGCCACCTTCATAATAAACAAAATTTTCAGGTCTTCTATCTCAGAGGTCTCAATAGGAGAGCCAACAAGAAGAGACAGCTGGTCCCTCAGACCCTGCTCATGTGTTGTTTAATGCCTAGTTCATGAATGAATGCCATAAAATACTGTCCAGGAATGTTGGGACTGTGTTTCTGCTTTGCAAGGATGGGGACACCAGAACAAGGTACTGATTCAGTGCCAGTTGGCACTTCTTCTTTGCTCTTTAAATGTGCACTCCTTACATACCCCTGACCTGGGGCATTGTCTAGAAAAACACAGAAAAAACACTAATGTTTCTCTGACACTTTTAATAGTCTGATGCCATATCTGGCAGGTTATTCCTCTTAGTTTAGCTTGGAAAAGCAATTCATAGTCCTCTTTTCAGTTTGAGGGAAAATTCTTGAGACTGGCTTCACTTTAGTTCACAAGACTCAGATTTCAAATCTTTGCTCTCAAGCCACTGCTACTTTGTAAAGTAACTTTGTCCTTAATTCATTTCTTGGATCAGTTTTATAACCCCTTTTGCTTATTTCCCCAGATACTAACTGTTTACTCAGTGCAACTCCTGGAAATGCAGGAAAAGTAAAAAAATAAAAAACCCAAAGCAAAATCAAAACAAAGCAAAAAATCCCAACCAATCCCCAAACCCCCCAAAACAACTGTGAGTGCACCAGAGAACGGTTTCACCTGAGGACATCTGAAATTGTCATAGTGCTGTACTCACAGATGACTAGCAGGTGCTGAGAAACATTGAAAGGAAAATGTATAATACCTACATTCAAAAGAAAAGGATAAATTAGATCAAATATCCTTTTCTCCTTATCTGAAACATATTTTGCTTTAATACAGTACCATTTGGCTTTGTTGCTTTTTGTCTTCTGAACACAAAAGAAATGATACTACTTTGCCTTTTTTCATAAAACTGATCTTGAGGAGACAGATGGAGAAAGTTTCCTGTTTTGACCTTGCTTAATTTTGCAGACTTCATGTATGTTGCAGGATGCTGATGGTTAAAAGCCCACTTTTGAAGGCTATGGGAATGGTTTTTCATGAGTAACCACAGAGGGACTCTGAAGGGTGTGTGATGCCACACTACTGTCTCAGAAAAAGAGAACAGTATTTCTGATGTTGATCATCTTCACCAGCTGCAGGATGAAGCAGGGTGCATTTTGGTTGGAAATGGAATGTTATAAATTTCTTCTCTGTGCAAACAAATGCTATGTGTGATGCCCAGACATTAGTTAAGAGTTGGATATCAAATACTGTGGACTAGAGGAGGCAGTAGCTTTTCATAAGATAGAAATCTCATCCATACAATAGGGTCGTGAATGTGAATAGCACAGGTGTCTAGAGAGAAATCATTCTGACTTCCTGGGTTTTTGCCAATTAAACACCAAGTTGTAGTAAATTCTACTTAAGTTCAAGGAAGGATGAGGAAGGAAACATGGCAAGAATTTGCAAAGAACCCTCTCTAGTTTAGGCCCACGCTGTTGCCAGTGTGGACAGATCTTGAGCAATCTCAGATGGCAGCTGTTGCGTGACACTATTTGAACTGAAAGCTTTCCTCCTTCCTTGTTTCCTGGGAGAAGCAACCGGTTAGGGCTGCTGCACATGACAGCATATCTGACTTGACTCCAATGAACAGACTGGCCTGTAGACAAGTGTATACTGCAGAGAAAGTCTTTGTCAAACCTCCTGCAGAAGGAAAGAGGATTAATGTAGAAAACTAAAGCTAATCCTCCCTGCCCCGCATGGTTGAAACTGGATCAGAATTTCCATTGCTTCTTCATATGCTCAGTTTTGTAACAGCAGGAAGCGAAAGGGGAAGAGGAGACTCCTAGGATGTAGCTGAGGGCCAAAGCTGTCTGCCACCATTTCATCCCTAGGCCCTGCAGGAAGCTGGATGGTCTTTGAGGTTGGAGGAGAATAATAGGAGCATGCATTGGAGTTGGAGCAGGAAGCTAAAGCATGTGTAGTTAATTTGGGGGGATGAAGGAGTGGGGTAAAGTGAGCAGAAAAGTAAGGAACTGGGAGGTGATAGGGAGAGGACTAACAGGAACTTGGATGCCCTGAATTCTAGGGCAGACTTTTCTGTAACCTAGGTTACTTCCTTTAACCTAATTTTATTTTATTGACTATTTTATTAAATTACAAATCCCCTTATTTCTCCGTGTTTTGGAGAGTCTATTGTTCGGCCATGTTAAGTTTGAGTACTTGGGACTTGGGCAAATTAAAGATAGAACAAAAGAGTTATTAAAAACCCTATCCATGAACTTTCTGTGGTTTGGGTTTTCAGTAGGTCAGCTGACAATACCATGTACCTCTGGGAACTGAGACTGCAACTGAAATCCTTGCATAGCCAATACTCATGTTTTCTGCTGCAGCCTGAAAAGGTTTAAACACCAACATTGTGAGTGTCTTCACCACCAAAATTGTGGGAATGTGGTGGAGGATATCCCTCCATTTCTGCTGAGGCTAAATAACTGTGAGATAATCAGCAAGTTAACCAGAGGTAACTCTGATGGGAAAGAGGGATCCCAGTTAGCTTGGAAGTGAGAAACCCTGACCACAAGACTTACATTGTTTATTGTATCTAATGCCTTCTGGTTATTGTAAGTAATTGTGAACCCATCAACATGGTGATTTCTGAAAACTAATCTGAAATAACTTTCTTAGTTTCTATGTAAACTTGATTGCATTTCTTAATCATATTAAATCTCTGTGCTTACCCTTAAATTTTCAGATGGTTAAAAGCAAATGTGTTCTACCTGAGTGGGACTTCAACATAGCTGTGGAACAGTAAGTAAGTTTTCCTTTACTCTGGCCCCTTTTCATCGGTATTTAATTACATTGCATGCAAACACTCAGAATTTTAATTCTCTATTATGCTATCTCAAGCCAAGTTTTATTGAAGAGTGGTTTGAAATGGACACAAACAGTTTTGGTTTTTTTGAAAGTGGTGAAACAAAATGGTAGAATGAGTGTATGGCTTGTCAAGAGAATCTATTGTTGCCAAAAAAGTTACTACTCCAAATGACAAATGCTCTTTTGGTATAAAATATGAGAAGTTTCAAAATATGCCATATTTTTGTTATGGAGATTTCTACCACAGCTCCTTACACGGGCTTAGACTTCCAGTTTTCTTCTCATGCTGTATTCATCCTGAATCTTTTATGCAATTTCTCAGCTGTCAGTCTTGGCCAGAACAGCTAAACTGAATTAGCTAGATCTAACCAAAATACAGCATTCACTCCAACTTGGGTAAGTTAGTTTGTTCTAAAAAGATAAAATTTTTTCTCCATTATTTGGAATACACAAAGTAATTTTTTCATAGTGGTGATTGTTGCCATAAGGTTAACAAATTCCCATTTATAATGAAAATGTCACCCCTGCATGAATGGCATCGACTTTAACATTGAATTAAAAAATCTTTGGGTTGAAGAATATAATTGAAGGAGAGGTTATTCAGTGCTTAGCACAAAAGGTTCATGTGTGGGTGGACTGATCTATGCTGCTGCTACAAAAGGGGAGAGCTAGATCTTTGAAGGTTCTTTGCTGGAAAATAAATATAGTTAGGCATTAAAGTAAGATATATTTAAGTGGTCAATTCATTATATTATTGAACATAAGCTAAACAATACTGTTTGAGATTTTTTTTTCCTTCACATTTTAAAATTCTGTTTGTAGCCCTGCATTTACTCCAGATGCTTTAACAATCACTTCGTTTCAGTGTGATGGTTGTAGTAAAATATCCTGTGCAACAGAATATGGGGCATTTTACCTACGGTCACAGGCAAAATTCATTGATCTACTCTGCTGCATACAAACATGACATATTAGCATATATGAGGACTGTCTTTATTAAAGTTACAGGAAGAGGCTGAGTTTTTTAGGAAATGGTTAGTAGAATCCTATATTCATAGAGTTTCAAGAAGAACATTTGTTTACAAAACCGGAACTTCCTTTCCTTGAACCAGGAACTTGCCATAAGTCAAGTCACAAACATAAAGATGGGTGCAAACTTCACATATAGGCACTCTCATAATTGTTATTTTTTTATCAGCTGTGGCAAGCAGCTGTTGTTAATTCTTCAGCTCCTCCTGGAACGAGTATTGTTTGTTCCTTTTGGAAACTGGGCAGAGATTAAATAATGAGTGCCTTTACTGGGTGTTTATCTTGGGCCAGGCAGCTCTTTAATGAGTGCTGTTCTTTCTCTGTTGTAAAAAGAGTTTTCATTTTCAGAATCTCAGGATTACAACATCTGCAGCATCTGGAGAATTTAAAACTACTTCTTCAGAACATCCAGCTTCTCTTCACTGTTCTTCTCCAAAGCTAATCTGAGTTTTCTATATCAAAGTGATCCAATTTTAGAGACGTTTTCCTCCACAAATCCAGTAAATGAAAAATAAGCATGTCAAATAAACTGAAAGTACATATCTGTGTTGTGATGAATAAAGTATCATTCACTTGAGCTGCATGGTAGTGCAGCTTATTACAATGCACTTATGAAAGGCAGAAATCCTTTGTTGAGGATAGAGTTACAGTGTTTGTTGAGATAGTTGTACAAGCAGCAGGCTGTATTTGTGAGATTAAAAGAACAGTCAGTGCACAGAGCTGGTAATTATTTTCTAGTTTTCACTGTTCCGAAAATAAGTGTATGCACTGAAACATGGTGTGGAGTATGCATTTTTCATTTGAAAAATTGCTTCAGTACTTAAGGAGTAGAATAAATGTCGACACTTGGGGGTATAAAGCATTTAATATAACCACATAGTTGATGTAACAGAGTCAGTGCCTGTCTGTGCTTCAACACCCTGTCTCATCTCAGCTTTGCTGATGCAGAATGACCACTGGCACTAATGAAAAAACATATGAATTATTGATGCATTTGATTATGATTTGAGTCAGATGAATGCCTACCTATAGACACGAGAAAGAACACAGTACTTTCATATGCGTACTACTAAAGCTGTAGTGATTTAACCTCGCTACCATTATGTCAGTTGTTTTTCAATTTCTGGCCAAGATATAAAGAAGATCTAAATAGCAATAACAATTAAGAAAATTAATGGTCTAAAGCGTATGATGCTATGCAAATCATGACACCTCTTTTAGTCTTCATGCTTTTGCTTCTTATGTATTTATCTTTTGCCCTTTCCCCAATCATTCTTACTTTTTTGTCTGATCACTAGAAAAGCTGCAGTTATTTGTGAAGGTTTCTTTCCAAACTGGGTGTTGTCGTGGTTTTGATCCTGGCTAAGTGCCAGGCACCCACGGCAGCCACTCACTCGTTCCCTCCCCTGCCACAGCTGGGCAGATGAGGGAAGGAGAGGGGAAAAAAAAAAAATCAAGGGAATTAACTCAGAGGTCTATGAGTTGAGATAAGGAACCGGGAGAAAACGCTCCAAGGACAAACCAGGCTCAGCTTAAAAGTTGCAAAAGTGAAAATTTATTACTACCTGAGTTAGAAGGAGGATATGAGAAATAAACTAAACCTTTAAAAGACACCCTTCTCTCCACTCCCCACCCCTCCCTCCCTCCCACCAACAGTGCAAAGGGGGCAGGGTGTGGGGGTTCAGGTCAGTCCGTTTCCAAGATCTTCTTCCCCTGCTTAGGGAGAGGAGTTTTTTCCTCTGCTTTTGCCGTGGGGTCCCTCCCACGAAAGACAGTTCTCTGTGAACCTCTGTGGCGTGGTTTTTCTTGTCCACGGAATGCAGTCCTCCAAGGACAAACTGCTCCAGCATGGAAGCAGGGGGCCCCTCTCTCTCCAACCGGGTCTCCCACCTGGACTGCAGTTTCCTCCGACATCCACCCGCTTCAGCGTGGTCACCTCCTTCACAAACTGCGGGACTTTTATCTCAGTCTCTGTCTCTCACTGGGCTGCACCTGCTACGGCTTCTCTGGCATCTGTGGCTCCTGCGGCTTCTTCCATGGCTGCTGCGGCTGCTGCGGCTTCCGACATCTCCCGCTCCAATGTTGGCACCTCACCCACGGACTGCAGGTGGCTCTGCATCCCTCATGGACCCCATGGACTGCAGGGGGGACACCCCGCCTCACCATGGGCTCACCACGGCCTGCAGAGGAATCTCAGCTCCAGAGCCTGGGGCACCTCCTCTCCCTCCTTCTCCACTGACCTTGGTGCCTCCATGTTGTTTTCCCTCACATGTTCTCACATCCTCCTCCTTCTCTAACTAAAAGCAGCTGCGTGCGCATTTTGTTTTGATTTTTCCTTAAATATGTCATCACAGAGGCGTAACTAACCTTTCTAATTGGCCCAAACATGGCCAGTGACATGTCCATCATCTTCAGAGCCATCAGAGATTGGCTCTGCTGGAAATGGTGAAGAACTCCAGAAACTTCTCACAGGAGCCATCTTTATGGCCCCCTCCCTTCTACTAAAACAACAACCACCCTGAGAAAGGGTGGACTCACGCCAGCCGCGTCAAAGGACCACTGCAGGAGCCCAACCGGGAAATCTCCGAGAGACCTGAAGTGGTAAATTAACTATGACTTTAAGATGGCATAGAAGAGGAAAAGACTAAGCTGTAATGATATGCTCTTATTTATTACCTCTTAAACTCTGCCTGCTACTCAATTATTGCTTTAAAAATTGAGATCATACAAAGTGCTAGAAGACAGTTTGTCTTAATGGTACCAAATGTGAAGGGTTGGGTCAGTCTATATGTCATATATGTTTGGGGCTTTTTCTAATAATAATTATCCTGTTGTAGTTCATTCATTATCATATTTCCTCTTCCTTTTGATGGGGAATATTAGATTGTCCCTGACAATCTGTTGCACTGCAGGTATTAACAATATATGTTATTTCCTACTGTCAAAATGTGTATGTTTATTACTCCCTAAAGATGGCCATACATTTAAGAAAGGCAGAACTATTCATTATACCACCACGACTAACTCATGAATACGGAAAAATTAGAACTGTAGATAGTTACCAAGGGAAATTTAACTCTTGCTCACCCTTACCCAAAGCCTATAGGCGTCAAGAAATGGAAAACAAATTTTCTCTGGAGTTCAAAAATAAGAGAAGGAGATTATGCAGTGGAAACTCCTGGAAATGCTATCACTTGAGTAACTTACATCCAGATTTAAGAAAATAAAAAGTATACTTCAGAAAGTAACCATGTCTGCAGAAGGCAGAGATGATAAAAAGAGCTGTGTGCCTCTGCATTCAGATAAATTACGGAATACTTTTCAATTTGTCTGTATTCTTTGACAGAAAAAACTATTATGTGCTTGATCGATCAAATATAGTTTTATATTCTGTCCTTCTTAATGTGGCTTTTATTTGTCAGACAGTCCTTTTTTTCAATAGTTTGAAGTAACTCTTATGTAAGAAGGATCTAGTACCAGTGTCTATAAAACAATTGTGTACATAAGCCGTCTAGTTTGTAAAAAGGATGCATTTAAATGAACTGGGTAAATAGAGGTGAGAGGACAAGCCTTGTCCAAGAAATGAACCCTGTAAAAGAAGTACCCATGTCTAACATAACATCTCACTGCAAAGGTGGAGGAGACAGGAATAAACAGTCAAGCCTTCAGAGTGAGAGGATTAGTTAGTGTTCTAATTGTGGGGCTAACTTGGCTTTTATTTCACAAGTCTAATCCTGGGAGAAAGTGCTGAATATTGGTGTATTTTTCCCTTCCTACATAATACATTTTTTTCCTTAAATCCCGAAGAGAAATTCAGATTTTTTTTTTCTGCACTGCACAGTGTCTACAACTGAACAGAAATCACTGTAGTAGCTGCAGACACAAAATCCCATCCTACATTAAGGAAAATGTTGGTTACATGTTAGGAGAAGGTCAGTGCACTTTTGATTATTCATGCAACATAGGAAAAGGCAGAAGTGGAGGAAGTAGTCAGGAGAAGGAGAGAAAGAAGATAAGGCTGCGAGAACAGAGTATGTTTCTGCTTAGCAGTATACATGCACAACAGTTAGATGTTCAAAAGAAATGATTCTTCATTTTCTCACAATAGTTCCTTTCAAAGATGCTGAAATGGACTCTTGAAAACACAGACCTGGGAAGAAAAACCACCCACACCCCCAAAATGCAAAAACCTTTAAAGGTAGTTTGAAAAAAATTATTTGTTGACTAGACCTTCTTTCTGGAGAGTATTCACCTTGTCTGTGAATTCTCAAGCCAGGCACAGCTATGGGACTGCATTGCACTCACCCGATAGCAGCCTCCCAGTATGTAAAAGGGGCTTAAAAGAAGGCTGGAGTGGGATTTTTCAGGGGCATAGTGATAGAACAAGGAGAATGGCCTATTGCTTAGATAGATTGTGGACTTCCCATCCCTGGAGGTGTTCAAGGCCAGGCTGGATGGGGCTCTAAATAACCTTGTCCAGTGGAAGGTATTCCTGTCCATGGCAGGGGGATTAGAAGTACATAATCTTTGAAGTCCCTTCCAACCCACTCGTTCTAGGAGTCCATGATTTGCCCAAGCTGTGTTTGTGTTCAGCACCATGGCCAGGGAAAAAGGTAGGGAATATGTAACAAGGACAAAAGGAATATATAAATAATTTCTAATAACAAGTAACTTTTCCATGGATATGTTGCTGGTTGTATACTCAGTGGATGATCATAGCGTATGATCAGCGAGATTTACCAGGCATAAAATGGCTGGATTTCCTCCTTCTCTGGACAGCAAGTCATTAACTGTATGTTTGTTTCTCCTGTAAGTCAGAGCTGCCAGTAAATAAGGTAAATTGCACCATATTTACAAACTCGTAATCAAAAATGAAAAACAATAATGCCCAAAGGGAATTATGGTCATGTCCCCTTAAATAGTGCCTTATTTAGCTTCTCCTTTAGCACCTCAAGTCAGGAGTTCAAATGTTTATTCTAGGAAACATATTCAAAGTATGAGAAAAACACAGTAAGCATAAGAAACTCAAAACTGAATCTGAAGGCATAGTTTAGCTTTAGGTAGTGAATAAATAATATGAAGGATTTGCACTATTATGTTTCTCTTTCTGTCTCTGTATCAAATATTAAAATTATCTTCATGACTCATGCCCTTCCCCACCCTGCCCAATCAGTTAGTAATCAGTGGCATATCCCCTGTAAGAAAATTTTGTAATAAAACTAAGTGTTGAATCTTTTGGGAAAGGAGAGGGATTCTTATTTACAAAACTTCTAAATGAGTCTCTTTTATCCTCTTCATTCCTTCTCTCCCGAATTTCACTCAATTGCCATTTGACACCCACATATTTGCAAGCATCAACCTTGGGTTGCCAAGTTTTATGAGGTTTGGCCAGGATTGTTGGTGTGCAAAGTAAAGGACAAGAGACATTGCTGTCAATGCCCATTGCATTTATTATTTTTCCTTGATTGGTAGTGACAAACTACTTTGTACAGATCTGCATATCCTTTTGTACTCTCTGGCTGACAGACATGATTGTTTTCCACAGAACATGGCTTATTTTAGCTTTCTGAAATCTTAGACTGATTACTGCTTATTGTCTGTTTCTCCTCATTTAAGTTATATGTCTTTAATCTGTTTTCTTGGTGAACTAATGCAAAAAGAATGGAATATGTGATGTGGTGCTACTTATTTCCATCCTCCTGATCTCAGAATGCAGGTCTTCCACTGCCAAGTCATCCATGCTGTGGTCTTAGTAGAGTGCAGGCCTTGTTTTTCTGGATGTAAACAACACAATTTCACTTTATCCCTGGTAGCAGTGTCTTGGAAAGAGTGCTCTTGGTCATAAATTTGGGCTGTTCTTTCAGTCCTGCTTCTGCTGCTTCTTCCAATGCTTACTCACATACACATTTCCTTTCATATACATTCACATTCCCACCACCATCATCTAGTTTTGGGTCTAGTTCTGAAAATCACTGATGTTTAATGGTGTTTAATGTCTTGGAAGTTTTTTTACTGTCCAGTTTATCAATTTATTCTAAAATCCCCTTTTTTTAAGTTTGTACTAATATGTTATTTTGCCTCTATTACTGCTATGTTTGGCCACGCTGGTTTTTATTCTCATTCCTAGTCCTTTTAGGTCTGTTTTGGTTTAAAGTATTCACTTATTTGAGCCTCTAATATTGTACCTGCAAACAGTTACCAAATCACTTCTTATTTTGATTGATTGTTCATGGACATTTCTAATTTTTAAAGTTAAATATTAATCTGCCATTAATGGCTTTATTATTCCTATAGGTGTTGAATTATGCACATTAAGTCATTATTATAGTATCTCGTATCTCCACTCATGCCTATAGCAGACAAACCTCCACAAAAACACACTGCAAACCCACCACTGTATCTCTGGTAGTCTCTGCCTTAATGAAAATCTTGTTCTTAGCTAATGTCCATGGGCAAGAAAAACAAAACAAAAAATCTTCCCAAACAACCCCAAGTCCTAGCAATTAAAGTAAAATAAATTACCATTCCTATAAATGTATTGCTGTAGAATTCGAGAATCTACCCAGCAAAAAAAGTAACTTCAAAAAAAATGTTGATAACGTAGCTAAAAATGCCTCCTTGACCCTGCTGTTTCAGTAGCTGAACACTTTACATCCCACAAGGATAAGCCTTTAACTTGTACCAGAAAGCTGTGTCAGCTTACTGAAGTTGGGATGTAACATATGGATAGAGGTGTTGGGCCTGTGGGTGCTCCAGACCTAAATGTCCTTTCTAACACTGTATCTCTGTGAAGTATTCCAGAGGAGGATGCAAACTCAGTCCTGGAACTGGGGAGGTACAGAGACATCAGTCTGTGTCTCACAGAAATGTTTTTGTGACTAGCAGTGCTCATGATCTTGGGAATCTTCTCTTTAGGTTTTCCACAGAATCAAGAAAAAGGCTCTCAGGAAATTGTGCTGGTTTTGGCTGGGATAGACTGAGTTTTCTTGATAGCAGCTGGTGTGGGGCTGTGTTTAGGATCTGTGCTGAAAACAGTTGATAGCACAAGGATGTTTTACTTATCCCTCAGCAGGGGTTACGCAGAGCCAAGGTCTTTTCTGCTCCTCATCCCATCAGCGAGGAGACTGGGGGTGCACAAGGAGTTGTGAGGGGACACAGCCAGAACAGCTGCCCCCAGCTGGCCAAAGGTATATTCCAGAATGTATGGCTTCGTGCTCAGCAATATGAAGTTGGGGGAAGAAGAAGAAAGGGAGGGACACGTTTGAAGTGTGGGCATTTTGGGCATTTTGTCTTGCCAAGTAACCATTACATGTAATGTTAGTTCTGCTTTCCTGTTAGTCCATGGTATTTTGCAGTACTGAACAGAACTTCTTTTTTTTTTTTTTAAATAGCTTTTGGGTTTTTTACTGCTCTTTTGCAAATTTTTACTCATGTTATTTAGTGATCTTTGTATAGACACAGTTGCAGACAGGAAGCAGCTTTTGTGAGATGCATTTAATTATTACATGGGGTAATAATAAATGAGAATATGAATGGTGGCAATGAACAATACCAGATACAACGTGGGGTTTTTTTTGTTTTTTTGGTTTTTATTTTTTTTGTGTGTGTTTTTTTTTGTTGTTTTTTTTTTTGTTTTGGTTTTTTTTTAATCCAAATGACACTATTTAGGCAATTCTTATTCTGACATACAAGTCTTGGAGTGAATGCAAATATCTGACATGGATTGTGTAGAAACTTAGAAACGGAGGTCTTTTTTCTTTTAATTTTCACTAGGTATCCTTATCACTGTTTTACTGTCTTCCAGCTGATCAAACTAGAAAGCTTTTTCTTAAGTCTCATGTATTCTTACTGTGCATGTACTCTTACCTAACTCATGCTCATGACTCAGTAGTATGCAGTAATCTTCTCTTCACATCAGACTCCTTTTATATTTTTTACATTTACTTTGTGAAATGGGAGTTGCTAGATTGTATGGGAGTTTCTCAGTAATCACACAAAGAGGATACACCTCCTTAGTCAATTAGAGAGTTTATTATGAAGGTACATGCCATAAGTTAAGCATCAATCACTTCCAAGTTCATCCAGGTGTGCTTTGTTTGCTGGCCTGCTTTAATATTATTTATATAATCAGAGTCAAGATAGCATACAGGATTATATAAATACTGCTTAGGTTCATAAAACCAAATTCTGTTTGTTCAAAATTACTGAATTATTGCATGCACCTTTCGTGAAAATGTCATCTAGTCATCCCAATATAGGATGAGGTGAATTGCTCTTTTCAAGTACCCTGTCCCCTCAGTTAAAAATGATTCTTTTTGTGTTTGCAGTTTATTTTGGCTCAGTTCCACATACTAGCTTACATGAGAGAGACCTAACAAGTCCAGGGTCGTGACATGAAAATGGCAGTTTCAACCAAAGAGGAAGTTTTTTCTAGGACAGGTTGTATTTTTTTAGTTTTGCTTTCTTTTTCTTCCCTTTCAGAAAACACATTGAGAAGTAATCGGATTCAAATTTTGGAAGTGCATGGAAAATAAATACGAAGAGTGCAAAATGTCATGGAAACGTGTAAAGAAAAATTTTTCACAGGTTGTCTAATTCATTAGCCCTCAAAATGTTCTTAATATACATTGTCGTATTCACAATGTTGCTGTGATAAAGTGCTCTATTGACAATATTGTCTTTCTGATGATTCAAATGCTAGTTATAAAGTAATGTTGTTAGGAAATGTGCCTGGCAGCTGGAAGACTTGGATAGGAGTCAGACACATTCTCGCGTTTGACGCAGTTATTCCCTGTCCTACAGTACAAAAGGCACCATTAACTACGTAACTGCTGACTTACCTAACAGAAAGAAGTTAAAGTTTACCATGACTGTGGCAAGTTGGCTATACTTTTTCAAGCACAGCAAGTTATACTGGTGGGGTTGTAATATTTGGTGGTAAGAAGAGGAAGACCAAAGATTCTTAGCAATTCTTACTTCAAATGATCTCAACTTTTCATAATGTCCTGTGGAACCATCACCATAGCTTTACTCAGAATAGTGTTTATCTCAGCTGTGTGATATTAAATCTTATGAAAATCTGTCAGTTCAGCAGAGCTGTTGACTATGTGCCATAAACTAAGCCATTCCATTAAGATCTGGGAAAAAGGGGAAAAGTTTAATCTATCAGCCAAGTGACTAGGCTGGCCATGCTGAAAATTCAAGAATATACTGTATTGACCAGTAATATTTGGAGCATCTTTCAAAAATTCTTGTTTGGAAAGCTAAAAAATAACTCTTAGCAAATGTTGACTTGGAGGAAATATCAATATGCTGCTGCAAAAAGGAAAGAGAGAGTGAAGGATCTGCTCTCCAAATTTTTGTGAGAGTGAGTCTGATTTCCCACATAAAAATATTAAGTAAACGCAAATTTACTTCAGTCCCACCTTCAGTGTCAATAGGAATTTTGAAACAAAGAGTGGTAGAAAATATTAGTAGAGGAAATCTGCAATTAAAACAAGTGTGCTCACTTTGTTTCTTGTTCAAATTCTCTCTAACCTCTCCTTGATATGTGAGCTTCACTAAGAGAGCACAGGTTTAGGTACTCACGTTTTGTCTGGAATATTTTCCAGCATCTTAGTGAGCTGTATTTTCAGAAAAAATCCTCTCCAGAGGACAGAGGGAAAAAAACCGCATTTTGCCAATATTTTTTCCCCAGTTTTTCCTACAGAGAAAATAAAAGATATGCAAATTCCCACTTCCCTGGGGTAAAATTACCAGAGTGAAAGGTATGTGAAGTATCCCTTGATGCCTTTTCCATGCCATCTCTTCTTGGCTCAATCCATTTCCCTGTAGTAAATCACACACACACTTGAGCAAAGGAGAACTGTTCTAATATTATTTTAAATCATCAAGTATTTTGCCTTGTATATTGATGTAGAAGCTTCTGTGCAGAGACTTTTTGCAGACTAAAATTTTCTAGAAGCTAAGTGTTGGTAGGAAAGCTTACTGGTTGAAGTTATTATTTCCTACATCCCTTCCTAATCTTCAGTAATTGTGTATCACATGTTTATCCCCACTTGGACCTAACTGGAAGAGAAGGAAATGTTTTGCAACTTTAGTCTCAGAGGATGAGCTGCTGAGTTCCAATGAAGAAAGTACTATGAGTGGAAAATGAATGCTATTCTTAAAATTTCTATGCTAAACCACTTAAGGAAAGGCATGTGAGAATGTTATACTCCAGCCAGCACCAGCAGATACCTTACACTATTGTATTTGTTGGAATAAAAAGTAATGCCCGAAACCCAAAGGCTGCTCAAGGTCACAGGGATGAAATTAGAGATAGAGCTGAGATTAGTCCAATCAGATATCGAATCCCTTAGGGTAAAAGGAAAGGATAATTAATTGCATGATACTAGCCTGATTCCAGAAGGCACCCAGGATCAATCAAAAGTGTGTGGGTTTTTGTAACACTACCTTGAATAAAAACTTGACTGTTGAATACATTTAAATGGACATTCTGTGTATTAAAGTTCTTTCAATAAAAATAGTAAGCAACAGTAAAAATAGTGGCTCCTCTTCAGGAAGTTTGGGAGAGCAATGGATTGGTTATAGGCATGCTTTTTGCCACTTGTTTCTAATTCTTCAATAATATAAAAATAATTAATAATTTCAGTAATCCTATATCAGTTTTGCATTCACCTAAATATTGGCTCTTTTCGTGTTGATAATTTTGGATTAATCTGTTGACAGCATGCATGTCAAAATGAAATTCATGTCATTGCTTTAACACTCTTTCATGCACTTTTCAGCCTCTGCTCCTTGTCTCTGTTGCTTGTTAAGTTTTTGTTAAGACCTCCTATAGAGGGCTTAGATGTCTCAGTCAAGGAAGAACAGTGATTGTGTCTGATACATCTCTGAATTCATAATCTGCCTAGTTTTTACCAGAGCTACTTTAGAATGGCTGCCAAGAGAGTTCTGACAACCCATTTGTGTGCTTGAAACAAAAGGAGTGATGTGTATATTGTGCAGTTGTATGGTCATGTGTAAGGCTTTGTGTGCTCTGGTGAAATTCTGGCAGGTACAAGAGCAGCAGAACAAAATCCTATGGCCATGTCTGCAGAACAACATTATTGATAGAACATTGCTTCTTGGTTTGGCAACCTGTGATCAGCAAGTCAGGACTACAAAAGCAGATAAGGAAAAGAACTCTGTCACCAAGTGTAATTGTACTTTTTGAGGTATTTGTGCAGTAGTCATCCAGTGATTGCTGTGGGAAGACTGTAATTAGATTTCCTCTTGGTATGTTAACCAATAGAAACAGACACGACAATCTTGAAAAATTGTTTATTCTTCCTAAAACAATAAACCCAGACAACTATCTGCTGAATTTTATCTTAAAGTTATATAAGTTATACATATAGGGCCTTTTCTTCTCCAGTGGGATTCAGAATGGAGATAATCTTCCATGTAGATTCTTTTTTTAACAAGTATGTTGCAGAATAAATTTACACTGTAACTGAACATTAAAGGTTAGCTTTGCTGATGGAACGATTGGAAATGGTCTCATAAAAGTTTAAGGGTAGGGAAACAATGCATTGACATAACTATGACTCAAAACACATCTTTTATCTCTCCTTCTGCATCTGTTGCTATAACAAACACACTTACCATGCAACCGACTTTTCTTTTTTATGCTTTGGATGTTAGCAATGACTTTTGTAGCACTGGTGTTGGGGCTCCTAGGTCAGACATAAAGTGAAAGCTTATGGAAAATTGTATTGCTACTCATGGGCTTCAGGAATTTTTAAAAACCTCTCTTAATACTCAGCTGTGGAACCTAAATATGAAAATTCTTCTTCTCGTCACTAGTTCTGGTGCCACTTGCACAGGGATAGCATGCAGAATTATAAGCAGTGTCTTTGGTAATAAAGGCATCTGAACACCTGATATTGGAAACAGGAAAGTG
>VYZT01007910.1:0-82986 GCA_013400735.1 Pomatostomus ruficeps | reverse complement strand
TTAGCCCAGTTTTACTTTTGTGGGAAATACAAAATATACTTTTAGATGTGGTTTAGGTAGCTAAGAGTACAGCATATCTGATGGTGATGTGCGATGAGGCAAGCTCTTAGTACTCACATGCCACAAGAAAAGTGTGAAACCTACACCTACAACCTTAACTGAGGCTAAGGTTTGCTAGCCTGCATGGACCACCAGTATCATCTAAAGAAGAAAAAAGAAACAAATGTTTAAGTCATTAAGCAATCCACCCACGCTTCTACCCATTAGTTCCACTCAGCCTGTACTAACACCGCAGTTGTGCACCAGCAGTGTGCTACGACCATCTGGCTAACCCCAGAGACACATGTGGGCAGCTTATCTTCAAAGATGAATACCAGCTTTTAGCTACAGCTCTAACAGCTGTATCAAGCCAAAGAATGGAAAATACATCTCCCAAGTTCCTCTTCTTCCATAAAAGACCAAGTGACCTGGAGTTGACAGTGTTATTTTAAATGAAGACACTTGGCCAGATTTGCCTGTGCTTTCTCTGGTTTTTTTGCAAAATGTGCCATACAGCTGATTATAGTTAAAGAGCATCAACTGTGGTGTGAATCTGTAGGATATATTAGCAGATTAATGTTTTTAACTTGCCTAGGGGAAATGAGGAATACCCTATGGAAATAAAAAATGGGAAAATTACCCATAACAGTTCATATGATCTTTAGTATTCTCTTCTAAGTAAGCACTACTGTAAGCTGTTTGAAACTCATTATGGAGATGTCTCCTTAACCTCTTGCAAGTGTACATTTACAGCATTTCATAAAAAATTCTGGACAGAGAGGTGGAATATTTTTATTTCAAATCAAGACCATGTAGCCCATCCAGCAATGAGAAGTGTTACGTTGCTTCCTGCTTACCTGTTGTGAAACTAATGTATACCAGAAAGGATAGAGTTACCTGAGCATCTGAATTCCTACAAGGAATTGACCTGCTGGCAGTGCTCTTCCTGACGCACCCCAGCCCGCCATAATTCTCCTTATGAAAGCATAGCATATATAGATGCTGAATGCACAATTGCCAGTCACAAAAGTGAGAGTCATGCAGAACAGTCATATTTGAAATAAAAGTAAAAATGCTTCTCACTTTTTAAAGGGGAATCCCAGTTACCTGCCTGTGTATGACTGCAGTACCTTATGGTCCTGAATGGCTCATAGTACTGTGAGCTCACAGTGGTTTTACAGCTACCTGGTCAGCCACCCTACAGACCCACACATGCCAATGTATGTGGTCTCTGTACAAATGGCGCTTCCAGTGACAAACTTGCAAATCAGTCATTATACAGGCAAGCTCAGTCCCTGCACATAACAAAGAAAAACAAGATGATCATTGATTATACTTTGCTAAGTGATTCTTTTCATCTCAACCCCTTCCTTTTTTTTGAAGCTCCATTATTAGCCATACACATGGCAACTACAGATATATGACTGTGTGCTAGGAAGAGAAAGGGCAGGTTGAAAAAATTCCTCTGATCCTTTTTTCCCCTCCATCTGCAGGGTGCCCTGGAAGCAGATGAAATTAAACAAAATACACAGATCCACCTCCAGACTGTCTTTCCTCAGCCATGACTCTCACCAAGCTCTTACTGGTGTTTCCCAAAGAAACCATGCTTAACTCACACATCCACATTCAGTATCTCTACTCTGATAACACAGGGTTTTTTTAAACTGAGGCTATACTCTCCCACATGCCCTCAGTAACTAACCACAAGGCCTTTAGACAGACTGTCCAACTGTACATTGACAACCTTTTAACTCTCCACTTTCCTCCAGTATCACTTGTTCTCCCACCACTCCCAACCCACTTCATTATATATGACCCTCCCTCCCCTTGTTTGCTTTGTAAAGATCAGGAACTGAACCCAGCTGCTTCTTGTTTCTGAGGTAATTGGCAGCATTTCCACAGCTGCTTCAAGGATGGGTTGAGGTTTTAAATGGCTGGTGGCTGGGGTGGTTTTTCTCGTATGCTTTGTTTCTGACCTTGTATGCTGATATCTACTGGCAAAACAACGAGCACCTTACTGATGATGTGAAAGTGCCTTGGTCCTAAGCAATGTTTTTCAGAAAGCAGGAAAGGATTCATCACATCTGCAGCAGAAAAGGTACAGGTTAAGGTTTTATTGTGAGGTGTGTATACTAACTTGTAATCAGACACACATGCCACATTTCTTCAGCAGGTTAACTTGCAAGCATTTTAGCAGGCTTTTGGTCACCATCTGGAAACAGAAGAATCAATTAAACTTTACCTGAATAACATTGGGGAAATTGCTCCCTGATTATAAATGTATGCTGTGTGGTTTAATTGCATAAAATACACTGAAAGAACTACATCAAAACAGCAAAGTCAAGCAATCCAAAGATTGGCTTAAAATTGCATGATTGGGCTTCTAAGTGCATACTTACTCTGGTACTCTCTAGTGATTTTGTATTACGTACTGTTTGGTTTTTTCATTCATCCTTGCTCAGAACACTAAAAAATACTTTAGTCTGTTTAGCATAAAATCTTGTTTCATGTCAGAACTTTAGAGACAAAATCTCATATTCCCAGAAATATTCAGTAGCTTTAACTGTATGACTGTCTTTTCTCTTGCACTTATCTTGTTTCTGAGAGTTACTTTACTGTGGTACTCTGTGGCTCTGCTAGAAAGTGCATCCCATGCACTAGAGGGAGGCCAGGGTCCCGTGGATTAAAAATAAAGACTGTCAATATAGATTGACTGCAACAGGAAGATTAAAGCTGCTAAATGATTCTGTATTAGAAATGGCATGTGCTGTGCTGATTTAGAATATGGGCAGATCTGTTGTATGCCTCTGTATCCTTGCTCAGCAGAAATCTTGGCTAGGACAAGGGATACTGCAGGGCAGGCTATGTGAAGAAGCTTTGCTTACTCAGAATTACATGTACATCTGCAGCTGCTGTTTGTGTCTGTTTAGCTTTGTAAAAATAAAGACAAGTTAACCTACATCTGCAGAGACATGAAAGAGTTTCTCTGAGTCTTTCACTCTTGAAGTCTGGATGCCAGGGATGTCACAGTGTAAGAATCACAGTCAGAGCTTTTGGGGGAATCACACAGTACAGTCACGGTGCTATTACACCTGGATGCCAACGGAACTGACGAAACTGCAAGTGTGCCCTGTCATAGGTGCAGGCTGGTGTTCGCCTGCCTTGGCTGGGAAGTGGGAGAATCATGAAGAGCAATGCTCCCGTTGTTCACTTGTCTGACACAGGGAGAATTAGCTGTGTACCTTTGTTATTTCAGTTCTGACTCCCTTCTGTCCTTGTTACTTTAAAAAAAAAAAAAAAAGCAGGGCATGTTTGATTATTGGTGTTAACTGTAAGGGAACTATGCCCTGAGAAATGATTCAAGGGAGTTGTTGAATACTAAAATAAAGAGGTGCCGTGGATGGTTTTGGGGAAAACCAACATGCCATTCTCAGTCACAAATGCAAAGGCTCAGAAGAAGTCAGAAAGGGGCACTGACAATCTGCCTGCCCCCTTTTGTGTGTTAACTGAAACGTGTTTGGCATTGATAGGATGAAGGTGGCCATGAGTTTAAATATCACATCAGGATCATCTGACTAATTCTACCAGTTTGAGAAATAAACCTGATAGAGAAGTGCAGTGAGTTTAGAGAGAAATTCTGATAAGAGAAGGTGGGTTTTTTTGGTTTGGTTGGGGTAGTTTTTTGTTCCTCTTTTAAAATGCCTGAGCCCCTTGCCTTGTGATCTCTTTTCCCTCTCTTAATANAGCCCCTTGCCTTGTGATCTCTTTTCCCTCTCTTAATAGCTCTTGTCTTGGCTTGTCTGCTTTGGAAAACAGAAGGGTAAAATGCATGTACATGTAATTTTTCTTAAATACTTCTATTTACTTTAAATTATTGTTACCAGTTTTCTAAGCATGGATTTCTATGACCTTAGAAAGGAGTATTTTCTCCAGATCCTTTACTTTACAGTGGCTTGTGACTGTGCAATTTTGTTGTCTTTTCGCAATAGAACACAAAATTGTTATTGAACTCCTGATATTTGTTGCACTGATTCACTGGTACCTTTTTGTACTGGGAGGTTTTCCAGGAACTCTACTTATGTAAGCTTAAGCATTTCTGGAAATGATAACAACTACCTGATTTTTTAAATTGTTCCAGAAATGGCCTTGACCAGCATTATGGGCAGGTGCCTTACCATATATTATTTGAGGAAAAAAAGGAATTATGTACTGCCTGGTTATAGGATGACATCTTTTTAACTTGCACATTCCTCATGGTATTTTTTTCCCTGCAACAGCTGGGAACATGATCTGGTAGTGTCTTAATCTCTGTCTGTGAGCTTGCTGCTTTGGGGTGCTTTAACAGATAAAGGAAAAGGAATTCTACAGTAGGTGAATGTGTGCATTCTATGAAGTAAATCTATGAAAAATTACTTTCAATTCTAGGTAATTTAAATATACCTTGGTAATTAATGTAGATAATTTGGTGCAAACAAATGAAAATTTCATTTTATAGATATGTAAAAAATCTAGGTCACAGCATAATTTAGTGCTCAAGTTTCCTTTTTATTTGATTGTTTTTAAAGACTCCAGCTACTTTAAGCTCTTAAAAGTTACTTTTCAAACTATGCTTCAACAGTCTAGTTTTACAGAGTTTGAAACTTTACCTAATGAGCGCCAATATTGCAAAAAGTAGTGATTCTATTTTAGTCTTACCTATAAGCACAGGGAAAAGTAAATTCATAGGGATATTTAGTGCAACTTGTCATTTACTGTCGATGCATCTGTGTGAATCACTCTGCTTGGAGTAAAAGGCTTCCTTTCTCCAGACATGCAAATTCACCACTGGGGAGAAAAAGGAGTTAAACTCCAATACCAAAACATCAGTAGATGTACTCTCAAGCACAGTGTGCATCTGTCTACCACGTAATTTATAGGTAAATGCCTATTTGGGAATAGTGCAGAAAAAAGCCTTTCAAAAAAACTCATATGAACTGTGTAAATTTACTCAGACTCTCCTATTTTTGAAATAAATTACTTCCATGTGTGTTGTACCATTTCTAGGTGGACCTCCTGAAGCTATTCCCGTATAATTCACTTCCAACTCACATAGTACAGTAAAAATATCTCATCTGCTAGGGTATGTCCAAACTGACCCAGAATTGCACATTCAGGACCACTTTATAAGGAAAACTTGGTTAAGCAAAGAGAAACAGATCTTTCCTGCCTCATAGCATGAAGGGAGTTAGTGTATTGGAAGGACACCCAGGATTGCAGTTGCTATGATATTCTCTCCAAGCAGCTTCAGAACAGGACTAAAGATTTTGATTTTCAGCAGCTTTAGGAGGGGGCCAGCACCCACTGTAGATGCAATGCAAAAGCAGAATGTGAGAAGGGAGACAAGATTTGCTAGGTCAGGAATCAGCAATAAGTGACTGAGTACATGGAGGTTTTGGTCTCAGTGTAAGTTCCTCGGGGTACCCAGCACACTACACAGTGGCATGGGCTCTTGGATGGCACTGTAGCTTCAAGCACAGTGGCTCAGGTGCCTGTGCTGTTGGGGTGCTGTGTTGTGGTGGTTTATCAGCTGCCAGTACCCAGGTGAAGTTACTGTAGGCTGCCTTGTATGTCTCTCCCTCACCAGAGGCATACTGAGAGTCCTCAAAAATCCAGACTAAGGCATTTTATGGCCACAGAAACAATAAAAGAAGATAAGGGTTTGTGTGTGTGTAAATAATGCAAAGGCCTCCTGTTTCTCCAATATGCAAGGCAGCTGTGTCCTCTCCTGTGGCTACATGTTTTTCTTGAGGATAATGACTCCCTTTTGTAGATTACTTTTTTTTCCCCAGGGCCACTTTTGCTTCTTCTGGACTGCTGTTAATATCCCAGTTTTCCAATTTCATTTTACAAGCTAGCCTAAGTGTCTGGAAACTGAGGCTCAAACCCCATATGTGTAGCATAAGTTGAAATCAGGGTATCCCACTTGCATAGAGAGTGCTATGGATGCCTGTCTATATGCCACACCCTAGATATTCACTCAGCAACTTTTTAGAATATTCAGGGTTCCTTAGGCAACATGGATAAAGTTTGTGAGGCAACAAGACATGGAGCTGTACATTTGTCCTGGAATGTCAAAATGCTTGTGTTTCATGCCTACCTTTATGACTATTTCTGTATTTTGTTGCATGAGTGATTTGAGAAAGGGGATCTTTTATTTACTGTTGGATTTACTGCTTAACTTAAAGAAGCCTATGTAGGTTTTTTCTTTTTTTTTGGTCACAGACGGAGTTTTTACTCCAGATTATTTCTATGTCAGAATAGTGCAGAGTAGTGATGGGTTTAGAAGAGGTAAATCTTGGCTTCATGAGCACTCTGTATGCAAACAGAGTGACTGATGCAGTTTAGAGCTTTCCTGAATGCACCATGCAGGAGGCTGGTTGCTGGAAATGGAAAAATGAGTAGAAAGACAGTAGGCAGATCAGCACACTATAATCACTGTTTGAGCTGATTTCTGTTGAGTTTCTGTCAATCTTTGGCTTCCACAAGGTTTCCAGAGGGAGACTTTACAAAGTGAAACCAAAAAGGGGGGGGAGGGCAGAAATCACCCCCAAAAGCCTACATGTGTAAGGGCTTTTGTCTGCTGGTTAATGGTGTGGCTTGTGATCACACTTTGAAAATGGTGACAAGAAGAACTGATACAGTGATTTTGCTACATGGTCTACATCCAGAATAGTTATTTACTTTGACTTTTTAGTATTATTTAGCTAGAAAAAATTTTGTTTTGTAGAGCATTCAGGTAAGTATTATTTTCACTGATTTCTGCTTTTAAAGAGCAGAGCAATAGGTACATGGAGAAAGTTGTTCATTGCAACTACGTTACATTGAAACCAAGTTTGATTTAGGAATAAAACTAGGGGTTTTTTTGTTTTATCTGTGAAGACTGGAGTGCATTTGCATTAGTCATGCTACTACATAAGGTAGAGGAGGTTGCAGTTGGGAGATTGCTTAGTGGAATTAAGTGACTGGGAAAGTTATTTTTAGACTCAAGTTTTCTGTTTCTTCAGTATTTTGTCTGGGCAAGAAAACTTGGAACAAATTGAACACTAGGGATTCATGAAGAGAAGAGGCTGCTTGTAACATCCTCATGGGACTGATGAAGTTCTGTGAATTGCTACCACTCATTTTACTTGTTTGAGTTTGCAGGGAAGGTCAAGAGATGTGAATGCACTTTTAATCGGCTGCAGCTCTCCACTGCTGTTACCCCCTCTGTGCCTATGACCTCAAGGTCTCCCACCCCCATAGCAGGGAGTTTGTTCCATCTGAGTCAGCTGATCCATGCAATTCCAGAACAGTGTTCTCTGGCAGGGTTCTCTTTTCAGCTATCATATAAAATAGATGGGAACAGATGAGGCATCTTTCAGGTTATGGTTTAAGAAGAGGTTGAGGGAGCAGATGACAGAGTATAGGAAAAGTACAGACCTTTATTTCTAACCTCAGATTTCAGTAGTGCAGTGATCAGCTGTATACAGTAGATACAGTTCTTAACTTATAACCACAACAGTAAGCTTGAAATATAAGAAAACTTTTACAGCTAACTTACACTTGTAGAAAAATAGAGGAAAGAATTGTTTGTTAACTTCCAACCCTTGAGCCATTACTGCGATTGCAGAGCAAATTGTTCTCAAAACAATCCAGTATACAATTTTGGTAGATTCATCAGAGTCCGTTTTCTGCTTCTGATGTTCAAGTCTGTGACTGAAGACATTGGTAGCCTTTGTTAGTAAAAGCTTGTATTTTGTTGAAATGCACTGTGCTTTCTCCTATGGGTTTATTCCCAGGAGTTTCTGTAGTGCATAATCTCAGTACTGATGATATAGCTACTTCCTTGACAGTTTAGCAGTGGCTCCTTTTTGAAAGCCACTTGCCAGCCACAATTGGGATAACTCTGGTGCTTTCCAGCTCTTCTCTGCTATTGTTTCCTAGGGTGTGACAACTCTTCTGAATTTTGATTCCTGAAACTTCTTAAAGCATTTCTCACTTCTGTCCATAAGCCTGCTGAGAAGGTATTTCTAAAATAAAGGCAGAATTAATTTACTGAATTCTTAAATGTTTCAGTGGTTCTTCTGCTAACTTGTTTTAATTGGCGTGATAAGTATGTACATAACTGTAAGGCAAAGTCCCCATTTGAGTTGTCCTGGACTGTCTGCCCCCCAGTGCACACTGAGGCTTGTATCATACTTCTCAGTGGACTGTGCAGCAGCTTTGTTAGAAGTTCATTGATACTGGCCTGGATATGTCTCATCCATCTTGATGTCAGAAAAGACACTTTAAGCTGTCAGTATAGCTGCTGCTGTGTTTGTGGGGGTAAGGATACAAACTGATTCCACTTAAAACTGGTGGCAGTGAGCATGAGGGTCCATGGGAATACAGTGAGGGGGTTGCTTAGAACACAGCTGAGCTTCATGGGGCAGCTGCTGTCCAGTCCTTCCCACACAGGCTGGGCACATGAAGGTGGCACTAGGCTTTACCTGAACCCAGCACACATAGATCAGCAGCTTGTGAGAGCATGCCTACGAAGGAAAAATGCAGTGGTGGGAGGAAAGGGCTAGCAGAAATTTTGCTGTTAAAAAGATATTGGTGAAGGAAATGAAAGTTTTGTATTATACAGGTTACAAGAAATCATTAAGTCCTATACACTGTCTGCATTATTCATCTCTAGAGCCATCAGGGTTCTGGTCACTTAGCATGGTATTAATGCTGCATTATTTAGGAACAGCTTAAACATAAAATAGAGAGCATTTATGACAGTTATGTAAGTCCTTCCACAGATTATTACTGCAGTTAAATGAAAACTACTGCCACTTAATCTAGTCACAAAATTGTATAGTAATTCCTAGATTTATCATAATTATGGTGACATTAAGTAACTTCTGTTTGTTCTTGTTTCTTTGCAAATGAGATTGAAGTATCATATCTTACAAAGATGGCGTATCTAGCTGCATGATTTCCAGGTGCATGAATTCTGTTTGTCTGCTAATCCCTTGCTGGCTTTGGACTTTTTTGGCAGCTAAGCATTTCCTGGGGTGCACTGTAATAACAGGCAGCTGTCCTGTCAGCTCCACTGAAAAAGGAGATAATATGGCAGGCAGAGTTTGCTTTTTCCCAGACCCATTTCTTACAGTTCCCTACATTGATTCAACTAACTGCTCTTAGTTGATGATGTAGTTTGCGTAGAACCAGGATGGATGTTTCGGAACCAAACATACAAATTATCTGCAGCAGAGACGGCATTGTGCAGTAGTTTGCAATCAAAACACTTGTGAGGAGTTGACGTGTTTGTATGGAGGAATGACTATTTCAATAGAGCTGAATATTCTCCCCAAGTTTAATCTGCAGGAAGGCTCTGTGCAATGATGAACAGGCCCTTCTGGATTTTCGTCTCTGTCCCGCTCATCAGCTTGGGGATTTAAACTAAAGAGCATATCTAATGAGGTGTTGAGTTTTCTGGGTAACATTTGACTTAGTGTCTTGCTGAAGTCTTTGGTCTCTCCTCTGAAAGGCTGAGCATCCTCAGCAACCCCTGAGAGAATTCAGCTTTTTTAGTCTGCAATGGAAGTTAATGTTAATGTCCACACACTCTCTGCTGGGACATACTTCACCTGCCAGCGTTCTGACTTGAACTTCCCTGCTTGACGCACCCATGTGAAGTAGGAGGTGCCCGAGGATAATTAAGCTAACTAGAGCAGTTTAATACTTTGATATGTCTAGACAATGTGATGTGAGGAGATCTTTTTTAGAAAGGCTCAATATTCTGAAGTTAGCCATCCTGGGATTGATGTTCCATGGAATCAGTCCTTCAGTTTTTGGGTGTTAAGTGAGTAATCCTGACTACAAAATTCCTTCCCAAGTAAATCCTTTCATTAAAAGAGCAGCCTTCCTGTGTCTATTTTCACCCACAGACACAAACAAGTCTTCTAAATAAAGAAATTGTGATTTATTTGCAAAACATATTTCCACATCACAGTCCATCTAACTTTTATGTTTCTCTCTAAATCTAACTATATTCTTTTGCACTGAATTTGCATTATCCCCTGGGCTGGTAACATTTGGAAAGTTATATGTGAATCAAGTTCATCTCCGGAGCTGCAACATAACAACCGCATTCTTAGGCCTGTACATGCACGAACTATTGCTTTAAGTAATCTTGCATCACTGGGATGGAAACCATGTGATGAGCTGCTGCTCAGTGTTTATTCTTTTATCAGCTCTCTTGATGCTTGCACTTTATCAATTTACTGCCCTTCTCTATGTGTGATGTGTAGGATGGTGTTCAGTGATGCTGTAACCTATAGTTCTGTGATACCTGAAGTCTGCAAAGCAGTGATGTTAGCCCTGTGGCTGTTCAGCAGGAAAGCAGCTCTATCCTTTGGAAATTAAGAACTATCTTGATACAAAACTAACTTGTGCTCAAGGTTTAAAAAATAGACCCATTGTAATCATACCTGTAGGCAGGATACAATTCCTAGGGGGAAGAGGGTGGGATTTCGGCCAGATCTGAAAAACTGTGGAGAAGGGAAGTATAGCTGATTTGCCGGCTACTGAAGTCCTTGAAGTTGATTTAATCCTGATGTCAGGCACTCTTCCCAACATGGGCATACAGCCCATAATGTAAACTCTGGGGATGAAACTGAATTTGGTGGTCACTTGCATGTCTTGAGGCATGAAAGCAAACTTGTGGTTAAAGCATCTGTCAGGGGATTAGGAAGGTCTAAAGTTGAAAGCAATGATCTTCTAGGAAAACATAACAAGCATCCTTTTGGCAGAAGACACACATAGCTGCTGTGCTGAACACTGGCAGTGCACATAATCACCTTGTGATGAATGAGTCGCCCTTGGTGGTGTAACATGGCTCTCTGGGGTTCCACTACCAATTTATGCCACCTAAAGGCACAGTCCATGGCCTGCAAATAAACGTGGATCTGACATGGGCTGGGGGGCAGGTTTCATCTTTCTAGTAGCACTGGAGCAGACCACAGTGCTACTGTAGCAGGATACTTGCTAACAGTATCCTCATTTGATGAGAGACTGCAAGACCACACAATTCAGTCTTGGAGAGGAAATGGGGTAGTGACTTCTTGTTGCTCCTGAAGCAAGGGATATATCGCCTCCTCCCATCACTCAGACAGCTTTTGAACTCTACTTGTAATTCTGCCCAAATTGGCACAAATGTGAAGTTGAAATTCACTTCTTTTGAGTGCTTCTTTCCTTTTGGTTTTTTCAATATCTTGGAGGAACTGAAAAACAACGTAGGAAAAAATTTTACCTGAAACTGTAAGAAATTTGGTCTCTATATGAAAAGAGGCCAAGAAGATTCTAGATACCTCAGACTTGCATGGGTCAGTAAAAACTACCTTAATAACATGGGCTGAAACCTGTCAGTGCTTTAGTCTTGCTCCTGCAGAGTTCTCTGGTCTTCAAATTTGCAGTTCAAGATTCTTGGAAACCTCACAGTGAAATGTGTGATGCTTCTGTTACCAGCTCCAATACATTGTGAAACAAGTAGGGAGCAGCTCAGTGGACTTCTTGGGCCTTTCTCCTCAGGAGAGTAACTGATAGCAGTGGTGGCAGTGTGTTTGAGACAGAAATACAGAATAAGGATTTCCTTGCTTCCTAAATTTCTGTGGCTATTCATGCAGAGATGCTGATCAAAATCTACCTTCGAGTTTTTGTATTTTCTTCAACTCCCCATCAACACTGCATATGGTTGTTAATTTGTTGATACCGCATTGTGTGGCTCTTTGGAATTAATGAAAACATTTTACTTTGTGTAGCTACTAGTGGAATTGTTAGATCCATAAAAATTCAAATGCTCTAAAGTTCATTGATCTTGTTTCAAATATCCTAGTCAAGCTTCATTAGAAGAAATTTTCTTTTATCCACTGTGTTTTCCAGACTATCCCTTTAAAACACCTGAGTGATTCCTCAGTGTGCTTTCCCCAGATGAAAGATGAAATTCAAATATTCTGATATCAGTTGCGTGTGACAGCCACAAGAGAAAACTGAGATAAAAATAAATGGCTGCACCTACTGTGAAGATTTGTTACAGAATAGAGCTTTCTGTAGTGTATCAGAATATTGCATGAGCATTGTGAACAGTTGTGATACTGCTAACAAAATTTTCCCTTTAAATCATACTATTGAAGTTGAAATTCAGCCAGAACAGAACCTGGCTTAGTGCCCTAAAGACCAGTGCGTCACAGCTTTCAGCAGTCAAAGGGTTAGTTTTGAGTCCACAGGCAGCACCTTCAGCAGCAGTGCCATAAGCCATTGCACTGGGTGACTTGGTGCTTGCCTAGGGAAATGTGGTGGCTGGCAGTGCCCACAAGCCTGCAGCGCCCAGTTCGGTTTGTGGGGGCTGGGATCATTATGCCAACAGCCCTGAAGCTCTGCTGGGCAGCACTTGCTGCTGCTCTCTCTTGAACTGGCTCCTCTGCATGCTTCCAGCTGTTGATTGCATTAGAAACAATGGAAAATGTATGAATGCCTTCTTGCTTATCTGTGTAAGACGTGGTTCTGGTTGCCAAAACGAGGTACTGGGATAATGAATAAATAGAGATATGGTCTGTGCAAATGGGATGGGAGAATTACATAAAACAGGCTTTTTAATAAAGATGTTTAAACAATGTGTGATGTTGGGGAATAGCCATATTGTGACATAAACTGGGCTTACTGGACTGTAGTACAGGAATGGTGGTGAATAATATCTAGATTCAGTTGGTTGGCCACTGGTGTTTGGTGTTACTGGTTCTCACTGATTTTTGTGATCCACTCTGTGGATTACCCAGTTACAGAGCTGCGCAAAAGCCCTCTCAATTAAAATGCTACTTCTGCCAATGTTTTTCCAAATGCACAATGCATTTTGCCTTCTTACAGTAAACAATACATTTGTATTTTTCTGTTTTCTGGGTTTTTGTGAATCATGAAGACTGGTACAAATGCTGGAAGTTGCAAAATTGTCCCGTGTTTTGATTCAAGCCCACTTTAAAGACAAAAAGAAAACACAGACCTGCCCCTTTCAAACAGGTTCAGGAATCCCTTATGCCTGACTTTAGATTTCTGCTTTCTGGAAGAAGAGGTGCAGCCTTTGAAGGTTTATTGATTTGTTAGTTCTAGTGCGAGCACTCTACAATTTTTAGAATGGTTGACCAGGTCGTTTAAGTTGCCACTATCTAAATTGCCATTTGCCAGTTGATGGAAGCCAGAAATAACACTTTGCTGAGTGAGGTCACTGGAAAGATGCTTCACAGAAGTAACTGGCTGATTTCAGTTCTTCTGCTATTCTTCTGCATTTCACTGGTTTCAGCATCAAAAGAAGTATGAAGATGCCAAGCCACATTTATCTGCCTGTGTGACTCCAAATACATACAGCTATCTGGTATCTGACACTGGGACCTCTAAGCCAGCAGTTTAAAATTGGCAGTGACAAAATGAGCACGTTGCAATAGAATAATAAGCCTTCTAACTGCCTTTAAGTCCTTTAACTCTGCACTTTTCAATAAGGATAAGGGAATGCATAAGAAAGGTTGTCGAGTGAAGCTTTGTACAGCATGGGCTTATTCCCTGTATTGCTCCTTAATTAACTCTCCAAATGCATGGGTTACACTGATTTAAAGTGATCAGAGGTGTTTTCCTCCATCACAGAACAGAGAAAGGACAAGGTAGGTCTATGCCATACCACCTCTGATACTTACAATTGTTCAAAATGGTTAAAAGTAGATTTTGTGCAAACCCAAGGTGCACTAAAGCAAGCTGACTGCACTATTTATCTAAGCTTCCCTGTGCAGATAAGGCTTGCGATCTCTGATTGCAGCTTCTGAAAGCCGACTGTGTTCAAACAAACGCACTGCAAATCAGCAAATCAGTTTGGGCTCTTCTGGCTGATGCTGATGGAGCTCTGTGTGGAGAGTTGATAAGATATGTCAGTCTCTTATCTCCCTGCTTTATATCTGAAAGAAACATGTGGTGAAGAGTACTTGTATGGCTATGGAGAGGATTTCATTTTCCCTGATGCTTCACAGCAAGAGTCAAAGGGTGTAGAGGTGTTTCACACCTTCTCAGCTCTACTGCCAAAGGGCCCCAAGTGTCCATAAACAGGTGAACTTCCTGAGACAGCCCTGGACACAGCATTGAGGTAGAAATCTTGTGGATTTCTGTAGGTTTTTACAGGTTAGGACTCATGTTTCAGATGAGTGTTCTGCACAGCAGTAATATTGCTGTGCCCCACAATTACCTGAGGTTACTGACAAGTCAGTTGAGGAGTATAAAAATCACATGTGTGACTTGATTATGTCGTTCCACCAACAGAGCAGAAGCTGAGATCTGGATCTGCATATAGGAACTATCATGTCTGTGTTGTTTACACCACTGACGTGGCTGGATTGCCACCTTTATTAAGTGCATGCCATATACAGCTTGTGTGCGTGTATATGTTACTGAGGAGAAAGTGGAAAGAAAGAACGGCATTTCCATCGCAGTTAATTTTTCTGGTAGAACTGGTATTATCCCTTGAAATTCAGGATCTAAAGAACAGTGAAGATTGTATCAACATTTAGAGTAAGAGGTAATTTTGCTGCTACAATGAAATCTGACTATATTGGAATCAAGTCTCAAAATTATACTGAACTATGCACTAAATAATATCTATTCCCTAATGATGAATTAATTTTCAGTTAATAACAGGTCTTTGTGAAGTATAATGAAAAATACAGTGCCATGCATAGTAAACTGGCCTCTGTTTTCTTTGACAGCATGCCAGTTCCTCAGCTGCAGCACTACTATACTATTCATCTCCATAAAGGGCTTTTTTTGGAAAGTATTATTAAACAGCAGGAAGGAATGGTGTATGACAGCTTCATTAGTCATTAGGAGCCAAACCTGGCCACTTTCTTCTGGGAAATGTGGCAGAACATTCCAAAACAGCCCTGGGTTGATGGCATCCAAACATTCCTCCCCACCCCCCCCAAATTTTTGGAGTGCAGCCAGATCTTGGTTTGAAGATCCTGGAATGGCAGCTGTACTATTAAGTCCTCTTTAGGTGAAATTTATCTTTATCTGTGAGTAAAATATCCTCTGTCTTAAAGTCCAGAAATATTTGCAGGAGGCTCTTTAATCTGAAACACACAGACAGAGGAAGTTCTCTCCAAGTGCAGAATGTGATCTTGCTGAAACTGCAAATGCCCCAGTGCCATAACTGCAAGCAAGCCCCTTTGTACCAGACACAATGCTTGCTCATTTTGCATGTTTCTGTGCAGTGTTCACTAGAGGTGCATCCAGCTGGCAGAGTGCTCTGACATGTTAAATATGCTCGTGGTTCCATTAAGATCACTAAATGTGAGGTTCTGAGCTAACAGTATTTTAGGTTCTATGTTGTTAGCCTAACTGTATTTAAACTGAAACCGTTCTGCATCTTGCTCAGCGAAAGTCCAAGCTACAGGATAAACATGAGGTGCAGAATCAAGTTTTTGCATGCATCTGTTGCATGATTTATTGCTCTTTTGAAAATGTAACATGCAATTTGTAAAGTGAATTACCTAAGAAAACTAAAATGAGCAAAGCCTGCAAAAATCCTGCTGAATGCTTTAGCTAGCTTTGATTCCAAGAAAACACCACCTAAAAATCAGTTCTTTGTTCAGCAAACCTCAGTACCAGAGAAGTGCAGGGAATTGATAGAACTCATATTAAAAGCTCTGTATACAAAGAAGTACTTTATGGTCCAGCTGTTCTTAATTTCCTGTATATTTGTAAAAATAAAATTAGCCCTTAATACATAGTTATTTATGCTTTTCTACCCACCTGGAACTTTCTGTGAATATTTTACAGGTAACACCATTCATAATTAACAGCAAGCCAACAAATGCCTGGTGCTTGAGTGATATCTTAATGTACACTTGCAAGTTTAGCCAAGACCTGGTGTGACTAAGCCAAATGCAGGAGGGGAGATTATGCAAGAGTGCCTCTGCATGCTATTGGAAGTCCTGATTTTTTCTATCTCAGCCGGTGTGACCGCTCCATTTGGACTGCTCTGTGGGCTCGAGCCCAAGCAACAGACTTGGCTCAGAGTTCCTGGAGGCTCCAGCTCTCGCTGAGCTTCTCTTGCGGTGTATACCGGGTCATTGTACTTGCACAAGCCTGCAGTCTTCAGCTTTGGTGTCTCCTATTGCCAGTAACAGCTAAGACCCTTCAACGCGAGATCACAGGAGGCAATTCTCTTCCAAACTTTTCTTTAAAACACAGTATTTTGTGTGAGAGTCAGTTCTCATGATTCTTGAGGGCTCTTCCTTGTTCAAGCTATCTCAGTGACTGCCTTGAAGTTAATGTGCGTTGGCCCACAAGCCTTGTAAGGGGTTTACTGGTAACAATAGCCACAAAGCCGCAACTGAAAAGCTGTGTGCTTAATCTACAGGATTAACACAAACAAGATGTCCTTGAGCAGGATAGGTTTACAGCAGTCTAGCAGGAGTCATTTTCTCCGAGAACAGAAAACAAAACCTTTATAGCCAGTGCCTGGGGAGACGGGAGCAGAGCAGACCGCCAGGGTGACTGTCAGCAATGGGCTACCGGCTCTCCCCGCTGCTAATCCAAACGAGCCGCTCTCCAGCCTGGCAGCGTGTCTCTGCCTCGGTGACATCCTCTGACGGGGAATTTGTTTCCAGTTCTCTGCAAACTGGAGCTATTACTGCAAGTAAGTTTTAGTGCAGTTTGTTCTGGTGCTCTGAGGTGCTGGTGAACTGACCTTGGGCATGAACTACAAGCCACCTGAACTCACGTGTGGCCTTTCTGACCTCCCTTGGTGCGTGAAAGCCAGCCTTTGTTGAAAGATAGGATTTGTTGATGGTGGAGATAATCCTCTACTGGTTAACACCATCTCCCACTGCAGATTCCAGTTCCACTCCAGCAATAGCCACGTATTCATTCCCACACCTTTGTATTAATTTCTCAGTTAATGACTGCGGTTCATTTTTGTTCAGTGGACTTGTGTTTGTGAATCTATTCTCTCTGCCTTTGCCCACTTGTTCTTGCTGTTGGACCTCACAGAAAACCCTCCCTAAACATAATAGAGAGCCAAGGAGAAAAAATGTTTCATATTTTTTACTGTTCTCAAAACTACCACTTAGAGTGAATTTATCGAAAAACTGGTTTAAAAATATTAGACCCTTTTATAGTCCTCAGTGAAAAGGATACCATCTTTTGTTGGTGATATTCATTGAATCTCAGGAGTTCTGATTTATACTTTTAAATCGATCTCTGCATTCAAGAAGAGTAGAAGTTCCCTACAAAAATTGGAACTTTTTTTTTTGAGGTTAAAGAGAATCCCTAACATGCATGAACTAACATAAAATTCATGCTCTCAAAAAAAAATTACCAAGAAAACATATAGAGCTTTAATTTTATAATCATTCTTCACCAGTTGGAGGAACTATGCTTACTAGGAAACACAGTATTTACTGGGATAGCATGGGTTTACAGCAGCTTCCCTGGCAGCTGATTTCTGCAAGAACACAAAGTGTAATCCTAGCCCAGGAATTTTAGTGGACTGTGTCTATGTGCTGTAGCTTTGCAGGTGTGATGGCTAAATTAAGTTTCACAGCACTCCCTTGGGATGGTGCCCAGAGTAAAAATCTAGGCCTGGAGAGCTGAAGCTAAATCCCTCTGAATAATTTTAAAAGCAGATTGGTGACACTCTAGAGAATAGTGAAATGAAGCAGGGGAGGAAGGGGGTGTAGGGGTGCTGCTATCCAAGCAGGGCTGAATCAGAGGGTTAAGGAAGGCATACCAATACGGAGTGGAAGGACATAGGAGTCCGAGTTAACAGGTGACTTCTGCGATGGTAGGGAAAAGATTATTTGCTTTTGTAAAAAGGTGATTGTTTCCCAGTGCTGTGTGTAAAGGCAGATGGAGCAGTGGTAGGTGAAGAAGGCAAGTGAAAAGGCAGTGGCTTACATCTTCCTCTTTCAGGAACTCTTTGTCAAATAAATCAGCAGAATTTGTACAGTTTTTGAAAAGAATTCTAGCCTTCAATACAATAAACATAGCTGCTTTGTACAGTGAAATAATATGTTACAAAATAATTTCAGTTTCCTTCATGCATTATATTGCCCTTTCAATTACAGCTCTCTGTACATAGCAGGTACTACCTACCTGTGTCAGCTGGGTCTCAAGGAACAGCAGTATAAAACTGCTTGTGAAGGATGTGCTGACCCTGGAGAGTATTGGAATATTTCACTGGCAAGACCTCAGTAGGCATAGGTGAAGCTCTACTTAATCTGAGTAGAAAGACCATATTTTAGATCGGTTTTAAGAAATAGCATGAAATAATGCTAGAAACACTGGCCGAGAAAGATTCTGTTTCATTACAGATATCTGGCAATAAGACTTCTGACCTGGGCTTATAGAAGTATGTATTCTGTGGAAGATTTTTCTCATAGTCTCTGAGAGTATCTAGGTTGTTTGAATTCTGAATCATTTCTGCTTGAGGACTTGCCTGATTTTGGCAGTCTTGACTTACTAACATGTAATACATTACCTGACATACTGACCTATTAACTAGTCTTCTATCTGAGATGCCATAAACACTTACCTCTGCACTTTCATATTGAAACAGCTATGAATGATTTTTGGAGCATACTAATTACTAAAACAAGCATTTTGACTGACAAAAAAGAAAACCACTTTGAAGATCTGTCATCCCCTCAATTTATTTAAGAACCACTCAGCATAGGCATGTCTGTCAGCATTTTATTCAGGTTGTGGGTTCACTCTGCTGTGCCTGGTTTGGACACAGTTGGCTCAAAGCCAGTCTTAGGCACTATCACATCTCTTTGCACCGATGAAAATGATAGTGAGGCACTGAAGTAGTTGTGCTAGAGATCAGCCCATGTCCAGCATGACCAACGCTGCTTTTGGGCTTCTAAGGCTGGATGGACTAGACAGTGTCCTGTGTAGTCATCTAGCACTTTGAGTCCCTTTCTAATATCCATATTACACAGATATTTTCCAGTATGTGAAGCAGAAAAGTTGATAATTTCTGAATGATTTCTTCTCTATCATTTGTAAAGTTAACCGAGTCTGCAATGACATCTATTTATTTTGAGAAGGCTTAGAGGAGACTGAGGCCAGTACAGTAGCATTCAGTTAATAGTGTAGAAAATGAGGACTCAAGTGCAACACATCAAAGACTTTGCTTTCATTAAGCTGTGCCAGTGCTTCACATGATCTTTTTGAGTGGAGAATCATGGATACGTGATTTGAAGTGTGGGCGCAGTATCCACATACAAGAGTAAGTTCTCCAAGGCAGAAATGGCTTCTTAAGCCAACATGACCTCTCAAATGAGACTGCAGGGCTACTATGAAAATGGGTGCCATCCATCTGCTACTCAGCTGGCAAATGTTGACTGTGCTTCAGGAGCTGAATGTTCCTCCCATGCAGTTAATTTCTTCCCTGGCAGAAAATGCTGATGTAGGGTTTGATTTTAAACAATGAGAAGAATAACGGGAACCACAAAACAAATGGTCCAAGGAACTCAGTTTCTTTCACTTGACTCAGTTCCTGTTCTCAGACATTGCACTGCAAGAAAAAAGCCATCCTGATAGAGTTCAGGAGATACCCCACCTGATGGTTTTTCAAAGGCTGTCTGAGAGGTAGCTTGTGATTGCATCAAACCAGTGCTGCAAAGAAAGCAATCTTTCCCTGGAATGGGAATAAGCTGCTCTACTTGTAAGAGGTTTCTTCCCTTCTGGCCTTGGAATCACTGGTCAGTGATGGAAGGGATGAGGTGGTGAGGTCTGTATGATCAGCTAAGGGCTTGGGGCAGCCTTGTGCAGCTCCAGGATGGCTGAAGATACTGTGGTTCCCATGGCAGTCTTGCTGACCAGAGGGCTTTCCTGAGCTTCACGTGTCCAAAACATGGAGTCACTTAAACACACATGATCTATGCAAGCACTTTTTAATCTTTTTTTTTTGCAAAGATACCTACACCTTGTGTCTGTCACCCTATTCTTATGCTTTATATTTTGAATATTTATTGTACATTTTAAGTATTTGCTTTAAAGAAAATGTAATTCAATGTGTCCCCAAAGATTTGCTGTTCCCCATAAACATTGCCTGGAAACATCTGTTTCCCTCATATGTATCTCATAATTTGTGCTTTGGATTTCATCCAGTGCTCTGTGGAAAAGTGATGCCTTCCAGAGACAGAAACCTGATCATGAGAACCCTCATGGGCAATAGTGAGTGCCTTTGTTACAACTGGTTTTGAAGACACAGAGAAACAGAGATGGGAGAAGTGATTTTTATGAAATGTTTTTCTTTACAGGTACATGCCATGCGCTCTTTTAGTCCTTTCAGGCAGACAAAGAGTATCCTCTGCCTGAGTCTGCCTCTGTTTTGATCCTTTAGCCAACTCCTCCCATACCTGACAGACATGGGGGTCTTGAAGATAAAATGTTCTTGAAGTTTCACGAAGTAGGTTAGTGGAAAAGGAAAAGGACTATTTTCACTGAGTGCTCTGACTGCAGCATTATGTCATTAGGTATCAGAAAATCTATGCAGAGAGAATTTGCAAAGAATACAAGAATTAAATAAGCTTTAACTAGTCACAAAAGACAAGTAAATACATGAGACTTTGTTTCAGCATTAATGAAAATAATTGAAAATAAAGCACCTCCAGACATCTTGAAAAACTACCTGTGCTGTGTCCTGTACTGAACAGGAGCTGTGCAGACACCAAGATATAGGACTGAGTCTCTTCTTCATCTTCCTCCTTCCCTCCATGGCAGTGGAAGATGGTCCCTTCTGCCGAGCAGCAGTCCAAGAAGGAGGTGGACAGAACCTTGCCCTTTGACCTGCCTTCCCTTGCACCAACTGATGGTACAAAGGAAGCATAATGTGTTCATTACCAGTCTAGGTACTTATTGGGGTTCAAATGCTCTTTGGCATTGCTGAGGGCTTGTCCTTGTGGAGAATAAGAACAACATAGCTTAAAATAAAACAGATGGAGAATACGAAGTGGCAAAAAATGGTGATGGGAGGAACTTGCCAGAAGAGGCAGGAATTCAAAATTCCTTTTCTGTGTTCAGCGTACAAATCCTGTCCACCTAGGCATTGGTCTTCGAGAACACACCTGAGGAGGAGGTGGCAGTTGTTATATATAGATCTAATGATCAGCGAGTTTGCCCAGGGATGCAGAGTTCATATATGTCCTCAGCCTGAAGTGCCCACGGTCCCTCACCTCGTACTCCCCCCAATCCCCAGGACAGTGCCGTTAAGCATTTGCGTCTGAATGGAACCATTTTGCACTACTGTGATTAAAATCTGCATAACAAAGTCGGTTGGGCCAAGTTTGCAGTCAGTCAAGAATTTTATTGGATTCAGATCTGCATTTAAGCTTCGCTCTGAGCTAGTCATGGAATTCTGGCTAAATAACCAATCTGTGCTTGGTGTATTGTATTGACCTCCTAAACATGTCACAAGACTTGAGAGTTTAGGCTGTGGGAGCAGGAATTTCACTTGTTTCATGCAATGCCAAATCCTTTGACTAACATTAAGAAATGGTCCAAGATTACCATTGTCTCTGCGCAGGAAAGGTTTTACCTCTGCTTGCAAAAGCACTGTGGGTCAACCAGGCTGTACATTTGCTTGTGACATACTAAACTTCTTGGCTTTCAGTTGCTGCCTACACCCTTCCCTTCCCTTGTGTTTGTTGTAATCGGTTACATCTGTCAGTTTGTTTTTGTGTGCATGCTGACCTCAAATAGGAACAGGAAGATCTCTCTTTGGGAATAGCCGTGATGAGCTACATATCCTTTGTATCAGTGCTCATGATCCCTGGGTGTTTGGTTTGGGCTCACCTCTCTGAACACATATTTTGGTTTTGTCAAGCCTCTGGAAATTTCTTCTATTTTGCCCAAAGCAACTCTTAAGGACAGGCTTTCCTTCTTGAGGAGTGCATTTTGGGTGCTCCCACATGCCACTATGTTCAAAGAGCATTACACACGTGCTACTACATGAATTGTTCACTTAAAGTTGCTGGGACTGGGGCTTTGGTACTGTGCAGATCAGGACCAGGTTGAATGTATCCATTGCATCTTGATTAAGTGAAAGCAACACCTTTATTATTCTAACACCTTAAAATATTTGCTTTTATTATAGTGCCTTATTTCTAATTCTCCATCCTTTGGTCTCCTTACAGCTGAGGAAACCTCTACCTTCTTGCCCCTTGCCACCCTCCAAGAATCCTAACGCAAAAGGGTGGTTAAATGCTAAACTAAGTGCTGCTTTATCGCTCTATCTCTTGGGGCCTCAGAGATGCCCCAGAAGAGCAAGCCTGGGTCTGGGCCACCAAGCGGTCCCCAGATGAACAGTGTAACCCTGCAAGCATGAGTTGCTCTGGGTTTGCCTCGCTCTGACTTTGCTCCACAGGAATGGAGCTGCCAAGTTCCAGTCAGAGAGTAGAGAGACGTCAGTATTTATGGGATCTGAGCATTATTTATGTCACAGGAAGAAAAATAGAGTAGATTATGATCACCAGTCCAATTCTGTTGCACAGATGCACAAGATGCATCATTAGAGTTTGAGTCCAGCAAAAACCTGATTTGTTTACAGCATAGCTTGATGTTTTTCATTCCTGGGGAATAGGTGTCACTTGATTTTAAGTCAAATGGTACACTTAGGAAAGAAAGGAAAAAATGGAAAGACAGAAAATATGAGTACAGCTTGCAGTCTGCCTCTTCAAAATACAAGCTGTGCAGAGGTAAAACACTTCCCGGGACAGCAGCCATCTCTGGGTGGGGTTGTTTTGGAGGAGGGAATTCAAGTAGGCACGGGTGAGGAAACTGCTGCAGTTTTCCTGAAACTGGAATGATGTTTTTAAAATTCCTATCCACCCTCAGAACTTGGGGTTTGCTCTCTGTTTATGTTAGGTAAGCACGTCTCAAAATGTAGCATGAAGTTCATGCTCCAATGGCCTGCTGGCTGTACTGAACATCAGCAAAATTCTGGGTTTGGACCTCGCATCTGTCTCTTCAAGAGCCTGATTCTTTCCTCACTGCAGTCCAGGCTGATGTCTGCTGCTGGGACGGAGCAGGCTCTGTGTTTGTGATTGAGTGGTGTGGCTGGGTTTGGGAAAGCCCAGAGTGTGATCCCTCAGATGCTTCCCAGGCCTCTGCTTACTCACCAATGCTGTCTCCCAGTCCTCTGCTTACTCACCAAGGCTGTCTATTCTTCATTTGTGTGTTGTATTCTTTATATGTATTACCATCTTTCCCAGAACTGCAGAGGCGTCGCGGGGAATATGGGGTTTTGCTCTTCCCACTCTGCCCTCTCTTGGGTAGCAGCGATGGTGTTGCCTTCCCAAAGGCAAGCAGCAGTAGGAGCTTGCCAGAAGTGTTTTAACCGAGGTCTGGCATACCAGCGACGCTGAGCAGTGCCTGAACTCGCCGAGTCCCCATGGGATGCTGCGGACGCCTGAGCCTTGGTGCTGGCTGGCTGTCCTGGTAGGGACCGTGCTGATGGGGCTTGCTTAGGGAGCACAGGGAGCATCTGACTCCCAGGGAACTGAACCACTGAAGGCTCCAGCGGGTCAGGCTGCCCTGCTTGCAGTCTGGTCTTTATCGATGCAGTGGTGCATTTGGTCTTTATTGGTGCAGGGGGCCTGCTGCTCTGAGACCAGGGAAGGTAAAGCTTGCGAACCGCAGTCCAGCAGCAATGCGATGGAGCAGGAACATTTTAACCTTTTGGCTGGGTAATCCAGGGATGTTCAGGGGAAAGGAGAGCCTTCAGATTCTTCATTTTTGTAGTGGAGCCTTATAAAAGATTATTTTTTTTCCCCAGTCTCCACACTTTAGAAAACGGGAGGGAAGGACCTCCAGCTCAATATGAAAAGGTGACTTTTAAAAAGAGCAACTGTTTGGAAGAGAAGGCAAATGGAGCTTGTTTGTTTGCTTTTGTTTAGGTCTGGGTTGTTGTGAGAATTTTTTTATTTGCCTTTTTGTTGTTGTTGTTGGGCTTGTGTTTTTTTGTTTTGTTTTTGGGGTTTTTTTGTAACAACATTGCTCAATATTTAATCTTCTGCAGAACAAATAACTTCTGTTTCCTGTGTTATGAAATCCTGGAACCAGCTTTGAATTTTAAGGAAAGCAAGCACACTTCTGCAGAGAAGATGCAGCAAAAGAGCTCCCTCTCTTGTCCATTATCGGTTTTGGCCAGTTCGCTGCAATGTAGAAGTATCAGGCTAAAACCAGAGAGAAACTGGTGTTAAATTACGTTGAATTGAGGATTTATCCCCAGTTTTCTGCTTTATATAAATTTAATTCAAATATTTGGAAAAAACTGAGTAACAAGTGTTGGCATTCAACACCCAGCTATGTTGGGGTTGGCGACACAGCTGAAAAAAGTGAAACTAAAGCTAACAAAACATCCAACTGTTTTTGATAAAACCCTGAAATGCTACTTCTGAAATATGTCCTTAAAACACAATGGGAGATATGTCTTTCATGATATCCTTAAAATATTCAACAAAACTAGGTTTTGATTATATTTTTCTCATCAGTTTCATTACCAGTAAAACTTCATTATACTGGGTAAAAATAAAAATGTCTTTAACCCTCACTTTGACAGCCAGGTCAGCTGCACTTAATCCTGTTGTGGTGAAAGTCCAAGAAAAAGATGTTTTAACAGCAGCTATTGAAGTGCATCCATTTTTAATTGTTAATTACTGTGGAAAGCTAGAAGCAAATAATTTCTGAAGTGTCACTTTTTCAAGGTAGGTCTAACAATCCTGTATATATGAAATAGGACTTTCTGGGCACCACTGTAATAAGAGTTGCATGTTCAGTGTTAAATGCTTCGTTTTATCTGTGCCATATCTTGTGAAGTCAAGTTACTGCATTTGTGTGCTCGGTTTTCCAATCAAAATCTTTCATTTAATGGGAAAATGGCTATATTAAGAGGGCTTCTTAATGGTACAGTGCTTCTTCTAACCTGTAAATTTTGCTGTATTTGGAGTATGTTTTGTTTTATGAAACACATTCTCGCTTGAGATTTAATATCATGATTAAGTGCATTACCAGTTTTATGATTTCAGCCAATTTTTTTCCTACTGAAATAAATACGTTCTTACAAGCTTGCATCTGAACCCTTTGCAGAAAATAACTCTTATGCCTTAGGAGTAGCCAAGTGTTTTTGATAATTCATTTGAGATGACAAAGCAATTGCAACATTGCAACAGCTTTGCAAATTCTGCCCTGCAAGAAGACAGAAACCAAGCAGTGTGTAATCTGCCTCCAATGTTTACTTAAGCTCCATGCTGTCCTACCCAAAAGTTCTTACAGATTTCCCTTCACTCGCAGCCAGACTGATGTTTGTGAAGACATTTAACAGTGATAGTCTGGACTGAAATCTGCCAGTCTTATCAAGGGTGGGGGGATACTGACATTGCAGAAAGAGCCGAATGACTGTGAATGCCACTAAAGGGATCCCTAATACTCAAGATAAATTATGATACTTTAAAACAGTGGGCAGAAAGGTCTTCAAAGTTTGAGACAGGGATAAATTAAAGAGAGAAAACAGATCTTCCACCAGCTTGGTTTCTTGCTTTTCTTAAAGAAACATTTCACTTAAACAAAAAGCTCATGATTCAGTGGAAAGCTAATTTCATTGCCTGATTTGACAAAGTTTCTTCAGCAATTTCAGATTTCTTGTTACAGGATTTTTTCCTGCATATTATATTTATATATAATATGCAGAATATATTTATATATATATATTTAATTCAGTCTTTTCATCATATAATCACACATTTTTTTGATGGCAATTTCACAGTGTTTTTGAATCATTTGGTGAGTATTGTTACCTTGATTTTAAGTTTTTTGCAGACTCTTCAGCTGATTTGAGACAGAGAAGTGCAACTTAGGAAACTGTATATATGGTAAAAGAAAAATTCTTACTTTAGCAAACACAGAGTATGCAGAGGAAGCAAAAGCAAGTCTTTCCTAGAAAGGAAAACACTTCAGCCTTATGATGGAAATAGTAGTCTTGATATGCTTGTTTTCAAAAGTTTTTAAAAGCATTTAATTTTTTTTCTAATTAAAGCCTCAAAATTTTGTTGTATATCTTAAGCGGGCTGTAACATAATGGATCTATTCTATAGCAGACTAGAAATAAATTACAGAGAACAGCCTAGTTAATTTAATGAGCTAGTTCCTCCAAGGAGGAAGTAAATCTTAAGCTGAAACAGGACGCGTTTCCCTCCTCTCAGTGATGGCGTGTGCTGCTGTGAGTCATCCCTACCAGAGGCAGTTAGGGGAGATGGATCCTTGCTGGACCCCTTCTGCCTGTCCTCTCCATCCCATCTTCCCCTCTGTGACTGTTTGGCCACATCTGACCGCAGCAGGGTGTGGCTGCTCCAAGCCTCAATTACTACCTCCTGGGAAGAGCAAGAGATGGCTGGGAAATGTGGCTTACTACCAGGAAACTCAGTTTTACTTCAACAGGATGGTATTTATTTTGAAAGTGACACCTAGCATGTTGAAGGTGGCCTTATCAGACTGCTGGCTACTGTTTTGTATAGGCTTTGACATTTAGGTAGCCTGCTGGTGAATCAAGTGAAAAATAATAATAAAACTAGAACAGATGCTTAATTTAAAAAGTGGGGGAAAAAAGAAACTTTTTTAGTTGACCTTCAGACAGAAATCCAGAATCTGACATGTATATTTCGGGCTGGTGCGTCTTGGGATGGTTGGTGGGGGAAAGGGCTAATGTGGTCCAAGCTGATTCTCTGTCCCACCGTGCAGAGATAGAGAAGGCTGGCTGTGTCCCATACACAGAAGCAGGCCGCTTCCACCCACCCGTGCCTGGGAGGGCACTGAATTCTCACCCACGTGTTCTGGATAGCTAACACACAGTCAGAGGCAAGGAGTGAAGGGCCCTCTCATATGGCAAATTCCAGCAAAACTTTATTTCTGTTGCTGAAGGGCAGCCAGGGATGAAAGAGAGCGAGGCCAGCATGGCCTGAACTTATAAAGGGTACAACTGGGGGCTGGGGACAAGGTGTGGGGTCAGTACAATAGGATGGGGAGAGGGGTGGGATCAGAGGTCTGCTCAGGTAAGCAGGGTCAGGTTACAGCTGCCTTCTCAGACTTTGGAGTCAGCCCACCACTGGGGTTCACCTCCACCCACCCCAAGACTGACAGGCTTAACTTCTCTGTCTTTGTTGGCACCAGAACACTTTTGGTGGCATTGTGCTCTGGGCTCCCAAAGCTTTATTTTTTCATTTAAATCTCCATGAGCTACTGGGTAAATAAATAAGGAGTACAAGGCTGCACTGTCTCTTTCCAGAGCATCCCATGATGCTGTGTATGGGGCCAACACACCAGTTACCAACCATGTCTCCCCATCTGACAAAACAGGTCTCCCAGAGACCTGCCTTTAAACTTAATGTCAACAGGCAGAAGAGTGTGGGGAAAGGACTCTGTGGGGTGGAGACCCCCACCCCCTGCCAGGCTTTGCCCTGTATTTTCTGGCAAACCATGGCAAATAGCAAAGGAATTTTCTGAAAGTGTTACACAGCTTTCAACTATCATGATGTTGATTTCCAGTGTGGTGGAAATGGCACTTTTTCAGTTTTTCCATGCTTGTTCGGTCTGAAAAAAATTGGGAAGAAGTTCAGAAGAAAATAAATGGCAGCATGATCTGAAGATCTCAGGGTCATGCTGGTTGTAAGTCAGCTTGAAAACAGCTCAGACAATTGCCTTTTTCTTTTATTTTTTTAAATCTAAAGAAAGCCAGCTCACAACTTTGAAGGCTGTAATCTGTATAATAAAACACAGAGGCAGATCCAGCAGCATCTGCAGAAAAGTCCCACAGCATCCAGAATGTACAATAATGGATGCTATCAGGCAGTGAACTCTCATTTACAGGGCCATATGCTTTACAAGGAATGTTGATAGGTTACCCTTATCTCTGTTTTTCATCACTTCTTCATTTCACTGCTTCCAAAGGAAAACACTCCAAACTGTTAGTGTCCTCCACTGAACTATTGCCATTTCTTGTTTCTTATGTTGGCTCTTCCACCTTGCAGCTTTCTACCACCATATCTCAGCTTCCTTGTCATTTCAGTTTAAAGATGAGCAAGAGGTTATTTTCACCCTGCATGGTGGTACTCACACAGTTGTCTCTTTATAACTGGCAAGAGAGCCTGTCACCTGCTGCCAACATCTGAAGACAGGAACTTAGGAAAAAACAGCACAATAAAGCACACAAGCCCATAAAACCACACTTAGTGATTTGTCATGCTCCTCTGCATCCTGTTAAAAACAGGCCCTGCTTTCCTCTGCAGTCCAAGGGCTGCTCTGTTTCCTGCATGCATTCCCTGCGTAAACCTGGTGCTAGCCTTCACACATGTCAGCAAATCCCACAGTTGAGACAACTGTTATTTTGGGGTGTTCTCACCTGCAGGATGATGCACCAAGGTAATGTGTCTGGTGTCCTGGAGTGCAAGCAAAGAAATAGGACCAATAAGATTCTGCCATGGCTGGTTTTGGCAAATACCAAATTTTGCACAATCTCATAAGACTTAACATTGACAATGACAGTCCTTTTCCAAAGGAAAGGAGTCAAGTGTGGGAAGGAAAAGAGCAGTGGGGAATAAGTGTACCCCAGTCCCCTTCCCTGCTGCTGTCCCAGGGCATGTGCAGGACCTCCTTGTGCAGGGGCCCCACTGCACTGGGCTCTCGAGGATCCTTCATCCATGGGTACAAGGCCTGCTCAGGGGTGCACTGGTAAGCCAGGCCCCAAAGCAGCCAGCAGGAGGGAGAGCAGGCAGTGCTTGGGCTGGGATTCACCAGGCCTTGGCAAGTTCTATGTGGCGTAAATGGATATTTCCTCCCCAAGTTCTCCACTGAGCAAATGCCACCCAGAACACCTCCTAGTGGGCATTCCTCTTTCCATTCCTTCAGGCTTTGTCAGTTCTTAGGCTCATGGCATTTTCCAGGTGATTTTGCACTAGGAGGGATGCAGAGCTGTGGACAAGGACCTGTGCTGCCCTTTGCAGTTCCTATGTGTCAATAGGAAATAGCATCAGAGTGCTCTCTTCATTCAAAAGGGACAGGTTTTTGCTGTTTGTATTTTCCCTCCTCTGCCAAAATTTGTCCATATGACTAGTTACACAGTGCAGGAAGCTCTGTGCTGTGCTTTTTGACATTGTAAAGCTCAGTGTATCAAAGGGAAGGAGCTATCAGTGCACAGAGGTTTACTAAAATGCCTGTGGTACATTACAGGAGAAGAGACTTGCCAAGGAGCCAGCCCTGTTCAGATGCAGTAAGGCAGTATTATACAGGGAAAACAGGATACGAGGAGTTTCTAGGCTCACGCAAAAAGGCTGAACAGACTAACAGCCTCCTGGAAGGCCTCAGCTAAGAACAACACCAGGATCTCTGTAGGAACAGGCAGGGGGCTTGTGACATTCTCTCCCCACACTGAACAACAGAGCTGGCCTTGTGCATGTGGGCTGTAAAAAAGGACACGGTGAAGCCACTCATGGGGCTGGCTTTGTGCTGATCTTCTCAGTCATAAAGACAGCAGAGTGAATGATTCAGGACGTGTCTTGAATGCTGGTTTTGTCTCAGGTTTCATTTAATTCCAAATTAAAAGTATTTTATTACTCAACCACTTTATTCCCTTTGTAGTGTGTTATTACCTTGCTTTTGCTGGGACAACATTCCAGCAGCTCCAGCTGCCTAGTGCAGCAGGTGAGTTGCAGCTTCTCTTGTACCACTGCAAAACATCCATATTCATAAAACATGCTTGTTTTGCAAAAATAAGGAATGTTATTGTCTGTAACATTTTGTCTGACTTCCCCATATTTTAGCTCAGATGGTTTTATGATGTCAGAAGAGCCACACTTTAGGGATGTGTGGCAAACAAGCTATTGTACAAGCCTTGTAGAAAAAGATTGATGGCTAGGTTGGTTGTTTTGACACATCTGAAAGGCTCATCTCACCTGTGCTTTTAGGAGTGCAGAATGTGTAATTTCCCTTATGATATAAGGGCTTGGAGGATTTGCTCTTCTGAGCCTCCTCTTTCTGGAGCAGCTTTCAGTAACATGGTTCAGATATCAACTGAGCTTACAGTCATGCCTGAGCCACCTCCTGGGGTGGCTCATTACAAAACACGAAGAAGAAGAGGTGTGGGCTGGGGGCAGCAGCTGTAGACACAAAAGGAAAGCTGTTAATATGGGAGAGATTTCCTGGAAGAAAATAATTGCAAAATAATTGGAGAAACTAGGATTTCTTTTCTGGAAAATGTTTTTTGTCAGCCTCTCTATCTAATCACATAAGAAGAAACTAGCAAAGAAACCTGACTCACTTCTTTATACCAAACAAAAGTGCCTTTCTTCCTTAATGACACACCAAAGGTATGTTGTTTGTTTGTGTGAGGCAAATCTTTCTGTGGGAGCACAAAACTGCAGGGCTCACAGCTGTGCAAACGGAGGGCACACTTGCAACTGCCCAGCACATGCAGAACTGCTCCATATGGGGCCAGAGGTGGAAAAAAACAGGCTTCAAATCTTCTTTTTGAGACTTCTTTCTAGTTCACTGTTATCTTAAAGCTAAGTAGGGAGTGATGGTAAGCACAGTTCTCATGCCTTGTAGCAAATAGGGGATTATATTGCTTTTTAAGGAGAGCTGATATATTTCATAACAGCAAATGCACTTCCCAGAAATGTGTCCAAGGTGCAGTTCTGCCCTCTTGGCTCCGTCAGACAATCAAGGTGCAGATGGGTACCACGCTGTGCCCTGAAAGACTGCATGCAGTAGTGCCCTCCCCACTGCAGCACCCTACCCTGACCAAGGGTGGGCAGCTATCCCAAATTATTAGGTAGAGGTGATGCCTTGCCCAGTGTGTGTTGCTGAGTCTTGTGCTCACATATCCCTTTTCCTGTCTCCTGTCTTTCAGTCTTGCTTTCTTCTCTTGGTCAGGTCCCTGGGCCTCTCTTGGTGAGGGACAGGTCCCATTTAGGGATGCCACCTCATATCTCAACCTTTCTTTCGCAGTGAGCCTGCGCTTCCCTTGGTTTCTCTGGTTTTTGATCACAGCACCTCCCTCTGCTCCCAACTTCTTTCCCTGTATCCACACTTTTTCTTCTCCCCCTGCCTACATCCTGGCTGCCTTTCCCACCACTGGTCTTTGCTTAGCAAACACTGCTGTAGGTAGATGTCCAGGCAGAGCAACTGAGGAGCACACAGGCTACTGGAAGATGGTGAAACAAAGGGCTGACACATGGCAAAATGCCACTGCAAAAGATTCCCCACAGCGAGTGCGGTGGCCTGGAACGGCCTTGGCCCCAGGGCTTGGGGACCGCTTTTTTCTGTGCCATGTTGACTTAACTTTGTAAGAAGCCCATCTTGATGGCATCTGAGAATCCCTGTGGAGTTATCTCTTTGTTAACTGTGTTATCAATTAAAGTCTTGGAGTAATCGAAAGAACCTTTCTGTTTACACTTCCTGGTACACTTTTTATTAGAAATGGCTCTTACCCATTCTAGCCGGATACTTTTCCTGCCACATAGATATCTGAAGTTTTCTTCCTAGTTCAGAGCCTTCTTTGGCCAGCTTTCCCATCCTGAGGTAGGAAAGGAACAACTTACCTGCATTTCCTCAAAGCTGGCTAATGGGAAATGCAAACACTGGGAATAGTCACAGCCTGGTCTAGCATAAAACATCAGAAACTACAAAAACCCAGTTGATGCATCTTTTTCTTTTTCCATAGTAGAACATTTTAGAAAGAAAACAGGAAGTTTTTCCCATGTGATGGCCTGTGGCAAAGATAAACTGACTTCTGGTGATATTAGGACAGCTGCTAGTGAGTTAATTTCTATTGTATTCCTTAATTCAATTGCTTGCACTCAGTAAATGTATTTTTGCTCTACTTCTAGCTTATGTTTGTATAGCTTGATAGAGAAATGGCGTCTGGCTTCTGCAGAAAAAGAAAACTCCCCTGTTCTTTGAGACCCCATGTTCATTCATCTCCTTGCCCTCAGTGCATTTTTCTGTCAAGATCCCCATTCTCTGAGCTCATTACATTCCCCATCTCCTCTCCCCTCCAGGCCCCAGCAAACATCTCCCACTAGCCCCATAGTCTGACCTTGGACCTCAGCTGCTCTTCCTGTCTGACCCCAGCTGTGGATCCTGGCAAATGGCCAAGCCAGGGAGCTCTAGGAGGGAGAGGAAGAAGGACAGAAGTTTGCCTTATTTGACTCCCGTTCTCCCTAAGACACATGGCATCTGCAGTAGGAGGTCATCACTGGGCACATGGATTCACACTTCCTGAAAGAATAATCTCTTTGTGAAAACCTGACCAAAATCAAGAGCCAAAGTACTTCTGTTTTCTGTACCAGTTTGTGAGAACACAACAATGTAACATCAGGTTTTGGCCCTAGGTCCCAAGTCATAGGAGAACGGAGAGGCACTGGGGAGATCAAGGCTTTGAGAAACAAGAGACAAGTCTAAGTGCAGCTTAAACGTTCAATTATGCTTTAACCCGAACAATAGCTTTTACCAGTCACCCTACTGCTTTCAAGAATGTGTTTTCATGCCTAGCTCTAAATTAGTCCTGCTCAATAATTAGGAATTTCACTCAAAAAAGCAACAGGCACCAGTGTGTGGTAGAATGTAAACAGCAATTGGAGAAGGGATGATATTAAGATACAATAATAAAAGTTGACATGTTTAGGATATCTAGGAACAGTGACTTACTGGTCATCTCTCACTCTCAGTAATTGCAATTGACAGGCTGCTGCATTTGCAATAATTTAGGAATAGGAATTAGGAAAAGTAATCTATAAAATATTTTGTGTGAAGTTCTTGAAAAAAATTGTCTTCATACTCACACTTCATTCCCTGGGAAGTTGAGTAAGCAACTCTATTCCTATTTTTTGTGAAGTAATATATCCCAAAGGTTAAAGGATCTTTGAGATTTATGATGAAAGGGCAGTGACTGGCTGCAGAAAATGTTACTTTATGCTTCTGGAGTATTTTACCCACTTTGCTGGCCTTTGGCAGGGCTTGATCTGAGAGACTCACTACTATAATTAATACAGTTTGTCAGCCCTTGTTTTCTGAAAGATCCTAGCTTTCTTTTTCCAAAGTAGTAGAAGTATAAATCTAATTGCAAAAGGAATCTTGAGTCAATGAATGGATGTCACCCACAAAGGATTGCCCAAACTCAAGAAATCAGCTGGTTTAAGAGTGTTAGACCTGAACTCTACTGATGTTCTTACAGGTCATTATTGATAGCTGTGTCTTCACTGATTGTACAAACAGCTGTTCAGTACCCCAAAGATATGGTCAGTTTTATTCCTGGGAAAAAGTTACGGTTCAGACTTTTTTTTTGTCTTTGGACTTTTCATCTCCTTCTTCTGCTCTGATATTTAGTACTAGGAAACAACCTAAAAGTAAACATCTTCACTGAATAACTTTTCCTCTGAACACTGGCATTAGTTAATGAACATTAACATCCTAGTCAGATATCAAAATGAAGTCCATGCTGTGGCCCTGTCTCGGTGTGCTTGTGTCCTGCATAAGTTGGTGATCAATGTTTTTAAATCAGGCAGCAACAGTTACACAAGCCCAGTGGTTGCCTGGCTGGGGGCATCTGTGGATACAGATGAATAAACAAACTAAGCATGTTTAAACATATGTCTGTGCTTATACAATATACCTTCTGAAAACCTACCTGCTATTTTGATAGAACAAGGACAGAGAGTCTCCTGGTCAAAGCTGGGCCTTGCCCAAATGCCAGTTTGCGTGCTGAAAACATCTTTCAGAAGAGAAACTCGGGTTAGTTTTCTGGGAAACATCACAGGAAGATTTCAGTATCACAAGTAATATTCAGCACAGCCAGACATCATTCTACTTTTCTTAGCTGCCCCAACTGGTCCCAGTGTGAATACAATTTTTTCAGATTCTCCTATGTAGCTGGGGACATAAAAGAAAGGGCGATTTACCAGTTGATCCTTTATTCTATGTCACTCTTACCCTTTGCTGGAAAAGTGGATATTGACTGGAAGCTTGCAAAGAAATTTGAATCTGCGAATATCCTACTTAAAAGAAGAGCTCTGAAATTTGTGGATCAGTGCAAATAACTGTTAAATATAAGACATTCTGTATATTTACATGCACTTATGTAAACAGGGTCTTTTAAATACAAAACAGTCCAAGCCAAACTTTGAAAAGGATTCTAAAAAAAAAAGAAGTGAAAATACAGCTATCAAGAGCACAGCCAAAATTGTGCTTCAAATAATTGCCTCAACAGAAGACTTGATTTATTCAGTTTAGAATTTGTTTTAAATCTGGATAGAGATCACTCTCAAAGGGCAATCCTTTAAAACCCTGCTAGTCTGACCAGTAGCATAGTGGTAGGTGCTTTGTCACAGACAAAACAACTTCTTAGAACAAACTCTTATAAATCAGCTGTAATTTGGGAGGGAGTAGTATCTCTCAGTGCACTTGGCATTAGTTCATTCTCTCACCAAATTTCTAAATCTTTTCAAGCTTTGCTGATCATTCTGCACAGCTAAGCTCAGTTTTTTAAAATAATAGTTGAGGATTTAAGCAATGCTGTTTTCTTCCTGCTGTCCATAAAAGCGACAAACTGACACTAGGACCAATGCTCAGTCTTTGCATTGGAAGTTCTGCCTGTGAAGAACATATCAGCACTTGATTTGAAGGTCCATGTGATAATTCCTTCATGAAACATGTCTAATAAAGATATTCTTGAGGCAATCTGAGGACAATAATTTCTGGTGAATGTTTTTCAGTGTTTCTGAATGGCAATGAGCCATTTGGACTTTTGCTACTAATTTTTTTCTATGCTTCTTCTGGCCTTTCATGGCCCTCCCATGTAAGCTGTTCTCTGCTTAAAAATTTATTTATTAATTTTCCATTTGGCTGTTCTGATTTGTTCCAACATTACTGCCCCTAAGAGGCCATCTTGGGATTATCACCATAATTTGCTTATCCCTGTGTGGTACCACTTTGACAGCACTTCCCCAGCAACCTTGCTTCCTTACCTGGTGCAGCTTTCTATGGCACCTTAAATCTGCCACTTCATGTCTTTTGGCTATTGCTGTTTAATTCCCATTTATTTTGTGCTTTGAGGCTTTTATGTGGTGAGGCTACTGCAAAATCCTTTGAAATATGGGCTCTGCTCTGTGGAAGTAAACTGGAACAGGAGTAAAGGGGCAGAAGGAGTGGAAATATCCATTAATTTCATTGAAGATTGATTAACAGCAATGACTTTACCCTTTCCAGTTCTTGTTTGTTTGTCCATGCTTCGTTATTTCAAATGGGCCAATGCACTCTCTCCAGCAGGAAAAGGTTAGAGACATAATTAATTCAAGGCATTTGGCATTTCCTGTCAAAATGGCAGATATTCATCAAGCTGTGAAGATTGCTGTGTTTCATGTGCACTCAGGGCTGATGCTCAGAGTGTTTTCCAGCATATGTCTCTGCACAGCTCGCACATCTCCGCATTATGAATTCTTCCTCCACAGCCAAACACAGTTCCTCATGCTGACCTTCAGTCTACTCAAAACCTCCTGTCAAGCCCATTGCTACCACCTCTTCCTATCCTCTCCTAGGGTACTCTGAGCAGTGGCTGGAGCTCCCCTGGCTCCCCATGCCCTTAGGAACAGCAGTGGATTGCCAGCACATGCTACAGGGATGCTGTTCTACCTCTCTTTATTGTGGTTGCAGGAACCCTGGAGCCATACCGTGACCTTGCTGCTGTTCACTGATGCGCTGACAAGGGGCAAAGGGGGTATAGGAGCAAGGGACAAAAAATGAAAAACAGGAAGAACAGAACTTTGAAGAGTTTAAATGAACAAAGCCTATGGCTGCATCGCTGGGTACAAGTCAGCTTTAGACATTCAGGCACATTAAGAGAAAACTGTTAAACAACACTTAAAGAGTAAAATAAAGAAACTGTTCTTGGCAGCAAAGCTCTTCTGTGGGGTGCTATGCCCCCCAAGAATACTTCCTGGCAGCTCTCTGCCTCAGGCAGCCGGTGGCAAGGAAAGGACTTGATTATGACTAAAGCCAGCATGCTTAAGTACTCACGTGATTTGGTAGCATTTGGATCCCTCCTCCAGATTTTTGGCTCTTTGCATGTGGTCACAGCTCTCACACTGCTGTCTGGAAGACACAGACTCATCTATATTTTCCCTCTTACAGCAGTAATAGAGTGGATCACTCAGAGAACCTATCTGTTCACAAACCCTTGTGTGAGATTAGGTGTTAGAGTGAAATGGTTTTCTGATTTGTCAAAAGTCTGGCAGGTTAGACTTTAACATAGCAGAAAATGATTAAATTAGATGTGACAGTAGCACAAGAAGTCCATAGTATGGCCCTGTCTTGTAACTACACTAAAATTAGGTGAACAAATCTGGTTGATAATGGCTTTAGGAAAGTAAATGCACCATCTAAATTTGACAGCTATGCAGCTGAACTGATAGATATGGTGATTGTTGTTGGCACACAGCGGAAAAATAGAATTACATTGTGTTTAATCAAAGGGACCTAGTCTGGGATAAGCCTTGGATCCCTTCTCTACATGAAAAACAGGCTTTAGAACAAAGGAAGTTCTGCATAATGTTATTTAGTCTGCATGAACCGCTAACTGTGTGTCAGAGCCCTGATGAAGTCACTTCTTAGAAACCATTGAGAGATAGTGTACAATCGATGTGATATATTTTGCTTTAGTCAGGTGATGTGTTTCTGGCAAGTAATCCAGCCATCAGGTCTCATGTGCACACATGAAAATTGCCAACAAGTCAAGGTACATCAGATATAAAATCCCAAAGTTTTCTCCCACCCTAAAAAAATAGTTTCCTTTCACAATGTGTTGTCAGACCATTCTTTGTGTTGCACCATCTCTAATGTGAATCAGAACAGTAGATTTGTCTGAAAGGGAAAATCTCCAAGAATGAGTTTGATATAGAAAATATAACATTTCTGGATTCCTATTAAACTTTAATATGAAACTAATGCTGACATTCGTGGCCAAGGGGAAAAATGTGTTCTTTACTTTGATTAAAAAAAAATTATTTCCTGTAGGAAAGAAGCCCTTGAAGAACGAACACCAGTACAAATGGATACCTGAGCATACACACATTATTTGTTGGGAGAAACATTTAAATTACGTCATGCAGTTCACCCCCACCAAAATTCATTAAATCATGAAGGTAAGGCAAATCATGTAGTACCAAGTAGCTATGGGAGCACACAGGAGGAGTGAGGAGTGGAAAGGGCATGAGAGCCCACCATCACCTATCACAGAATAAATCAGAGGTGAAATCTTTCTTTTGTGTGGTTTGGAACAGACGTGGGCCTCAAAGACAGAAGATTTGAACCAAAAGATAAGTCATCCCTTTATCTAGTTGTAATTAAGTACAGGTGGTTTCTGCTAACAGAATGCAGATTTGAGTCTCATTTATCTTTTTTTATTTGGAGACAGCACAGCTTTCACATTTTTGGGAAAAGTCAGAGAAAAAAAATTAATTGTTTTCTTATTATGGCAGATCACATCTTTCAGTTTGAATTCTTGGCGTGATTTTTCTTTCTTTAGATAAAGACAACACTGCCTGCCATTCTCTGACAGATGAGCTGAACATGACATGGGACAAAGCAGAACTGTTGAAGGTCTGGGCTAATCATTAAAACTGAATCTTCTCTACCAGAACAGCAAGAAAAATAGGTGTTTCTACTGGTGCATACTTGTCGCTTTCCCTGACAGTAAATCTGTGCCATCAAATCCCTTACTCAGTCTTACTCTGCATTTTGAAGATTTTTGAAGGATTCCTTCCTTCTTGCTTCTTGGTTGTGTCAGCTACAAAACCCTGTAGCCCTTACACTTCTCTCTTTTTCTCCTTTCTCTCTTTCACATCAGCATAAATCAGGAAAGTTCACTGGAGAAGCCAAGATGGTACAAAGCTGCTGGGACAAAGCTGGGGCTGTTGTTTCTATTCCATGCTGGCCTGAGAGCAGACACCTAAAACGCATTGTTGCCTGAATGCTGCTTGTAGTCATTTTCCTCTGTGGAAACTGGATCCTTCTTAAGGGAGCCCCGAGATCTAAGTATTTGGCTTATTTCTGGTCCCATAGGTCTCCAAAGAAAGAAAAGGTCTCAAAGACCAATTGAGAGACTGAGCAATACAATTAATTGGAACAGGATAAGATCTGCATGGACTTTTTATGACTTGGGATTGTGAGAGCTGCATGGTGTGGCTCTGCATTGATGGCTGAGAGGAGCAGGGAGTAAACTCCAAGGAGTTTGTGCTTCTTCTGGAGGGAGGAAAAATGTAACGTTATTCTCTCTTTATGCTGCAGCTGAAGCTTATTCAAGGGGTCTGAGGCAATAGTGCTTCTTAGCACAAACCAAACAGCTGCAAGAGATTCTGGGAGTTCTCTGGATCCTTTTTGTGTTGCAAACAGCCACCATTTGCATGAGTCCATTGCAATAGCAGAAAAGGTGAAATATGAAACCGCTTCCCCACCCTGGTTTGTCAGGAACTATCAGGTTCTGGCAAATATGGGCACCTGCAGCAATTAACTTCTTTCCAGCACAAGTCCAAAGATATTCAGCTTTCCAGCAAGTAACTTTCTCCTAGGAAAGAGGCACAAGAGAAAGGCAAGTGGAGGAGAAAGTGAGCAAAGATAATACAAGTACAAAATGTTTCAACAACAAAATGCTGTGCAGGCTATGTTGTGGGAGGAGGAGGTGTATGTATTTTTGAGGTAGCTACAGCTACCATGTTTGGTTTTAACATTGCTTGTTATCTTGGGAGAAAAGGGTGAGTGGAAGATGTGCTAATATGTTAAGGGTGTTAAGATGGGATGGAAGGTCTCAGTGATGCAGGGTGGTTATATGGTTGAGGCCGATCATATTGCTTCTTCCTTCACCTTCCCCAAAACCAACAATAAGAAAACTGAAATATACCAGAGTAAATTCCTGTCTTGGCTACTTGGGAGAAACTACAGAACAGCCCTTCTAGTATAATCAAGGTCAGATTTCGGCCAGAGCTGTGGGGTGCATTAAGAGACTGCTGCAATAGTCCCAACAGGCAGTGGGTCAATTCACTTAATGCCACACCCAAAGCGTTTCCCCTTGCTTAGCATGGGTATAAACCCTGCTGTGACTTGGCTATACAAGCAGGGGTTCCAACTATTTACTTTTTCTTTTAAGTGCTTGTGTTATTTTTGAAAATCATTATGTGTTTTCATGATAAAATTACTATTTTTAGAAATTTAAAATCAGCTTCCAAAGCAATTTAGTCCAAGCCTTCCTCGCAACTTAAATTTGTTGACTTAGTCTAATTCAAGAATCTACATTCTTAAATCCTTTAAGTTCTCAAAAAAGATGCATTGGAAGACACTAACCAAAAACTTTGAGGTTGTTTCAGGCAAGTTTCATTTTGAACAGCTGAACTTTTGGCACCGGCTGTGAGATGATGTTAATTTTTCTTTGGTTGGCTAAAGCCAAGAAACAGCTCTTGTCTGGCACATCAACATGGAATTCAATAAGGGGCATAAGCAAGCAGACTATCTAGTCCCTGAGGAACATCTTATTATGTGGAATGGATGGGAATAATACATATGCAAATATACACAAAAAATTTTATAATTGCTAAATATAGTGTGTACAGATGCATTTGTAGCTGAGAGTTAGTGACAACAAATTTGATGCATGAAGGCCATAGAATGTGTTAGCAAATGAAAACACAAAAAGAAATAAGAGAATCAAAAGTGGATAAAGAGTTCAAAACATAGATAACATAGATTTAACTCTGAATATTTGTGAAAAATCTTTAACCTTTTTGGAAACTATAGTTACACATTTGCAATGGACTTGATTTCTTATGAGTAGAAGTTATTCAGTTTTCCCAACTGCTCTAATTTACCAAATATGATTTCTGCTTGTAATTTGTTGTATATTAATGGATTTTAAGTGGTTCCAGCAATTCCATTAAATGTGGATGGAACAACTAAGTGAATGGTTTGCCAAAGGTGGAGACACCACAGTTGTGAAACCAGCCAATGGTTCATCAAACACAGTCATTTAAAAAATACAGTGATGAATTAAAGTAAAAGTGACTTAAAGATTAGGCATTCTACAAAATGTTGCTCTAAATGAAGGTGGGAGTATGAGCAGTAACATCTGGATGGAATAAAGACCAATCTGAGAATTAAAGTAAAATAACATTGATTATTTGAACAATTTCTGTGTTAGAAGATAGAAGTTAATACAAAGAACAAGAGTCTCTGGGAGTTTTCAGAAGAGGGAAAAAAGTTTGACAAATAATGCAAAGTTTTCAGCAGCTTTATTGTCCATCTTAAGTTAGATTTTAGCATTTGCTTGTGATGTGGCCGATGCCTGACCACACTGTCTGCTTTGGGCGTCTTGGAGGTGCAAAGTCCACAGGAGGAGTATAAAGCCAGCTGACAAGGGAGGAGAGGTGGCACAGCACTTAATTGCAAATGGATTGCAAGATAATCCCTTCTGTGTAACTCCTCTGGCTTCACCTGAGGCCACACGGGGACTCAAAGTATGTGTGCTTTTGCTTGTGAGAAAACACACATCACAGCCAAGTTTAGGTTTTCCTTTTGTTTAGACTTTTACTTATAGAGTGGTTTTAATCAGTATGGAGGTCCCATATACAAAGACATTTTTACTTTCATAAGAACTGCTGTCTTGCATATAACAATTTTCCTTTTTTGGCCAATGTCTTCCTCATTAACCTACCAAAGAATTATACACACCAGGGTTTATTTAGATGATCTTTCAAGTGTCCTTCCTGTTTATAGAGTGATTAGCCACATGCACCAGACAAAATATGAGGCCAGGGAATGGAGGATACCATGCTAACAGGAAGCACCTTCATGTAAATAAGGGTGATGCTCCACATCATCCAGTAACTACATCTTCCCACAGAATGCAACCAGCTTTGAAATACTTGTTTGGAAACAGAAGTATTTCTTCTATTAACAGGATTAAGGATTAAGCAAAATATGAGATGGCCATGTTTACATTTACACACACACAAAAAAAGATTTTTTCTGAAGTGGAGTATAGGGAATTTCTTTGGGTTACTGACACTGTCAAATCTTTGGGAGAGTTAATTCCTTTGCCTGATGGACTGAGATAATTTCACCTTGATATTATTTACCTTGACCATATGAATGAGCCTTCAACTTGCACAGGGGAGGACAATGTAAGTGACAGAATAGGCTTCTGGGAGCACGCTGTTGTGCTTGCTCAGAAATCTTTTATTCCTAGGGTACTTATTAAAGGCATAATCATATCTCTTGTTAATACTATGTTTGTGCCATTATTTAAGGACACATATGGACACCAGAGCTGACATATCACCAGCATGAAGTCTTCCCAGATTTCTTTCTGAAAACCAAAGTGTCTGCATGTTAAAAATACTTGTCAAATAAAATAGTGAAGACAAATTTGTTAGTTTTTATTAGGAATAATTTTTTAATTTTGGCATGTTTTGAATTTTATGGCGTGTCCCAGTGCTCATGGATCAAAGGGTTGTTTCCACATCTAAAATGGACCTTGGTGGTCCCTCAGTAGGTGACAGTTTCCAGTGAACTCCTGTGAGGCCAGGCCTACATACAGTGCACTGACCTCACCCACTCACAAACAAACAAAAAGGTGATCGAGAGACTCATTGGTGAACATTAAACTGCAGGTCAAATGGAAATCAATTACAAGCTGTGCATAAGACTTTGGAAGTCAACACCAGCTCTCACCCACAAACTGGGATGGAGGCAATCAAACGTTAGGTCAGCTCAGGTCACCCTGAGGCTTTGGTGTCCATTTTTCACTCAATATAGGATAGGGAACCATAAACATCTGAGAAAGTGGATGAAGTTAACAGATGACTTGGGCATAGTGATAGATCCTGTGCTGAATACATTGTGCCAGCACAAACAAATAAAATTATTTAAGGAAAAAAACCCTTTTTTTGTAGTAAGCAGAAACATGGTCATAGCCATCTAAACAAAATCTGTTAATTTTTGAATTTAACTCTGCCTCTGATTTATGTATAAATTCTAATTGGTATCATCTGTCTAATGCAATTAAACAGTTTTCAGCACTGAGCCTCTCTTAACATTTAAATGAACACAGATATTTTTTCCTCAGCAATAGGCCCAATAGGACTGACAATAGACTTGCAATAAAAGCACCTAAATGAACTAGATATCCAAAGTCCATTCATTTCAAAGCACAATGCTTTGAAATTACCTATGGCTAACTTCAGATGTTATTTCAATAATCTCTGAAAATAATTGTGAGCGGAGATGGCTCCAGTGCTTCAATTTAAAATGCAAGACTTGACTCTTAGTAACACTTGTGTTCCACATCTGTAACATGTACAAAAGTATCCTGAATGAAGAAAAGAATTTTTACTGTATCTAGTAGTTACTGCAGACCTCTGAAACTATGACAAGGACCCATCATAAGGTAACGTTGTGTCTTGACATGGAGTTACTTTCAATCTGAGCTGGTAACCAAAAATGCAGGGATTCCAGGTTGTGGGTCACAATGGCGTGGATGGACATGGATGTCTCAACCACAGTCCTTTTGATTTCCAAGGCATTCACAAAAGTTCTGCAGACACATGGGATGAAACAGCCCAAACTTTGTTGATGCAACACTTGACTCAAAACCTGAGGACTGTCCTATCAATGCTGTTTTGGATTTGAGTGCCTTCAGGCTCTCTTTGTGTTTCTCTTCACATTTCCTGCTACTTCTTGTTCTCGTTTTCTTAAACACCTACCCTCACACAAAACGTATCAGGGCCCCATCATGCTTCTTATCCAGTCCTGAGCAGATGTAATATGTGTAACTCATCTCTGGTAGGGGTGGAGATGAATTCCTGCAACGTGAGAGTTCTGGATGTGGCTGTTTGTAACCCAGGAAGGCTCTCTGTCAAACTGGTTGACAATAGTGAGCATACCCAGATTATAATTCTTTTAGTGTGTGTGTTGCACAATCAGTGATAGGTGTGAGCCTTGTTAAGATTTGCATTTTGGGCCAAGGACTTTATTTCTTGTTCCTGACACAGAGCTGGGTACTTAAAGCATTTACCCAGCAATGTTAATTTTGCAATTGGGAGCTTGAGGGATTCGTCCGTGGTTTGGATGTACTGGAGCGGCTGGGAACTTTCCAGCAATATTACAGCAGGTCTATTGCTTTCATGGATCATGGGATTAATGCAGTAATAAACCATAAATTCAGTTTATGCAAAATGGAAAGCAACAATATTAGTAAATCTGTATATTCATCTCTATGCTGCCTTTATTTGAAGAAAGACTTTCCTTTATCATAATTATTTTATGTGCAGAAGCCTATGGTATCTCATGAAAGTCTTCTCTGGCCAGGAGTCCTGGTGAGAAAAATTAATTTGTGTAAAAATCAAATGCATAACAATCTATGCTTTTAAGATAGGAATGACCACTAAGGAGGCCCTGGGTCAGTGCATTAAATAGTCTCCCTTGATCCCAGGGGCTTGGCTTCAATGCATGCTGGGACCTGAATTCTCCAAAGATAAGTGACTACTGCTGCCTGTAGTCTCAACTGAGGAGTTTTATAGCTTGCATCTGGCTCATACCTTAAACATCCCCCAGGGAGCATATAGTGTCATTTCTGTTCTTTAAACACTAGAACAAAATTAAAATGAAAATCTAAAATACAAACCTTTTTTCCAAACCATGTGAAGGTCAAGGAAATAACCTCTTCTGCAAATACATCAGAAAAACACATACAGAAAAGCAGATATCATGAATAAAAGTAAGCAGCTATTATAACACCATTAGCAATCTCCTTTTTAAACTGGCTAGCAGTTTGGAAAAGTTGAAAACATTCTTTTAAATGACTTCCGACAGCAAAGGATAGGATATTGCACTGGGCATGATATTCTAGGTTGGGTCCCACTACCTTCTACTCACCTGCGTTTTCCATAATAAGTCAAAACAAAGAACTGCTTTCCATGTTGCTGTTTTTAAAAGTGAACTTTCAAGAGAATATTCCACCATGACTCTTCCATCACAAGTGGTCTAACAGCAATGGTGGGAACACGCATGGAGTCCAGAGCAGAAATGCTGATGGTGCCTTTGGGAACAGGGCTCCTTATTCACCAGCAGATCCTCCATGAAACACACGAAGGGCTGGAGCCTGGGGGCTTCAGCCACCAGTTCCTGTTTGTGAGGAGGCTGTTTGGCAGTAGTGTTCCCACACTGCCCTAAGGCTTCTGAGCAACACGAAGAGACATGACTTTCCCTGCCTCAGGATGAGCCCTGGCACTTACCTCCTTGCGCAGGAGATCCTGCAGGAGGAAGGACAAGGAAAATTGCGTATGGGCAGACAGAGATATTTCTGCACCCCATGCATCTGCCTTTCCCTCAGCAGCTGTTGGATGACCACACCTCTCACATAAGTGACCAAGTAAGAACTGCTTTGTTGCCACAGGCTCTCGCTAGAGCTAGAACCAGTTCTGGAGCTGACAGTGTAAATGTGTTTGAGTTGAGAATAGCAGCCTTTCCCCCCACCCACAGGTGAGGAGAAGTCTGATCCAACTGCTTTATCGATGTGGAAGAGCAATGATCATTTCATTACACACAAAATGTGTTGCAGCCTGGTGACTCAAAACCCCCAGGTTTTTGTTGCAGCATTTTGTGCTGACTGTGTTTTTATGATGCATACATAGACTGCAGATCAAAGACTATTTCTAGGTCATTTTACCTATAAGGTTATTGAGATTTCCTGCTAAACCACTGAGAACAGTGAAACTTTGCAGTGTTTTTATTAAATTTTCATAGTCAGCACACAGCAAAATTAGAATTATGTCAGCTTGGGTTTGAGTACCTCAAAGAAACCAAAATGCTTAAAACCCAAGCAGTTAAAAAAAGTCAACTTATAAATCTCTTGAAAAGTCCCAGAGACCTTCCAATCCGTCTGCTGACACCTTCTGCCTGTCTCTGACCCTCATAAATCAAAGTGTTTATCTAAAGTACAAAAGTTGACAGTTTCCATTTAATAAAAGTTGCTTGCCTTGTCAATCTGCAGCACTCTTGTTCCCACTGGCCATTTCCTTGATGATGTGTTACAGCAATACAATAGCCAGCAGTGCTTACATAAATAGATGCAAAAAGTGGCCTGATTAATTTTAAATATCTCTATTCTTCAATACAAAATATAGGTTGCAACAAGATGTGTATTTCAACTAGCAGAAATTCTGTTTTGGGGGAACAATTACTATTCCTGATAACACATATTGTATAGCAAAAGAAAAATGAATAAAAGGACACAGTTTGCTCACAGGCATTTTCAAGGGCTTTGTAATTAACAGTAATTCTGAAACAGTTTCAAATTTCTGTGTACAGTTTTGCTCATCATCCAGGCCCAGCAATAAGGAAGGATGTAGAGAATAGCTGAAGAGCAGCAAAACCAGCCTCCCCTTAGCTGCACACCCCACTGATGCCTCTCTGAAAGGCTGTGACAGGGTGTAAGGGAGTGGGTGTGATTAGGAAGGGTGGTGGCAAGCCTGCACAGACACATGTGGTGAGATACAGAGGGTGTGACCCCTGACAGGGTTTGAGGACTTTTGTGTATGGACCACGGGTATATTTTCTGGGTTCATTTTTACCAAAGTACTCATTGGCAACTCCAGAAATGTACACATAAACCTCAGTCTGGGTCAGAAGAACCAGTAATGTATGCTTATCTCTGCTTCTCAAGGCTTCATGGATATCTTCTGTTCAGCTCACAGGTACATTTTGAAACTTTATTTCAGCCAAATGTAGGTGGCAATAAAGCTAATACTGTTTTATTGTCCCAGGCTGTTAGAATAGCTTTAAATCTATGTATTGAGAAGATCAGCCAGGTGGTTTTTATTTATAACAAATTGAGTTCTAAAGTCTCCTTAATTAGATGAAACATGGTTTAAATACATATTTTCTTTCCCTATTTTATAAACTATATTCTTCAAAACAAATATTCCTTAAGGAAAGAACAAAAAGATAAAATTCAAATTTTTATAGGTTTATCTTACTATTGTTACTTAAAATATAATTGTTGCTGAAGAGGGTTTCAGGCCTGTAAGTTGAGTTTAAGTTCAGAAGATTATGCTGGAGGTACATGGAAAAGCCTTGAAGTAGGTATTTAGGAAACTTAAAAATCAAAATTCAAATAAGTAGTGTATTGAAAAAACTAAGTATGCAGACTGTGTCATGAGGCTTAAGAGAACACAGCTGAGCTTCTGTTGACAGAAGTGGAAGGCAGCTTACCTTGTGCTGGTCTACCCAGGGATGCTTGTGGGAGGCCCAGCTCAGGAATCTCACTGTTGGACAGTGCTGAATCCTGACTACGTATGGTTATACTGAGAGGGATTCTTTTGACAGCTTGGAAATTTGTGACCCTTAGTTTGCAAAAGGCATTTTTAAATAGCAGTCTTTTGGACCCCAAAGATAATCCATGCTTCAGCAGAGTAAAACATTTCTTTAGTTCATTTTTCTCTTAAGAAACTCCATTCCAAGTCAGCAATCTCTTCTGGTCCTGGTTAAAGCATCAAGCAAGGGAGTCAGGCTTTTACAGGCAAGCTTACAAGCTCATGCTAACACAGACACTCCTACACACCCTGGTTTGTTTCATTATAGGCAAGTGAGGGTCACCAAATTTTTAGCAGGGAAAGTTGACAATTTTAGTCCTGGCACTGACCACATTTTAAACAGATGGAGCCCAGCGGAGTTGTGATTTAGTTTCCTGAGGTGTTAGTAGCTTATTAGCTGTATTTGAGGTGCTGATGAGAGCTTGGACTTCTGTGGCACCTCGTCTGCCATGCAGAGCAGACCAGTGGGGTGTTTTCCTTGTAGGGAATCTGCCTTTGAAGTGTAGCCCAGGTCGTGAAGATCCAGCTTTATGTTCACCTGGGTTAGCAAGTGTCAGGTTTGAAAGTAATTAGAGAAGTCAAGTTGTGAGATACTGCATTTCATTTGGGAGCCCTAAAACCAGCACAGCTGGTGCAGCTGGGGGAGGCCTGAGGGATAGTGTGAACCCCCTCTTGGACATACCACAGAGCCCTTCTGTTGTGGTTTTAGTAGTGGGGAGGGGGCCATAAAGATGGCTCCTGTGAGAAGTTTCTGGAATTCTTCACCATTTCCAGCAGAGCCAATCTCTGATGGCTCTGAAGATGATGGACATGCCACTGGCCATGTCTGGGCCAATTAGAAAAGGTTGGTTACGCCTCTGTGATGACATATTTAAGGAAAAATCAAAACAAAATGTACACGCAGCTGCCTTTAGTTAGAGAAGGAGGAGGATGTGAGAACATGTGAGGGAAAACAACATGGAGACACCAAGGTCAGTGAAGAAGGACGGGGAGGAAATGCTCTAGGCTCTGGAGCTGAGATTCCTCTGCAGGCCGTGGTGAGCCCATGGTGAGGCGGGGTGTCCCCCCTGCAGTCCATGGGGTCCATGAGGGATGCAAAGATCCACCTGCAGTCCGTGGGTGAGGTGCCAACATGGGAGCAGGGAGATGTTGGAAGCCGCAGTAGCCATGGATGCCAGAAGAAGCCGCAGGAGCTGTAAATGCCAGGAGAAGCTGTAGCAGGTGCAGCCCAGTGAGAGACAGAGACTGAGATAAAAGTCCCGCACTTAGTGGAGGAGGTGACCACGCTGGAGCGGGTAGATGTTGGAGGACACTGCAGTCCAGGTGGGAGACCCGGTTGGAGAGAGAGGGGCCCCCTGCTCCCATGCTGGAGCAGTTTGTCCTTGGAGAGCTGCATCCTGTGGACGAGTAAACCCACGCCATAGAAGTGCTGGTGGGAGGGACCCCATGGCAAATGCAGAGGAAAAAAAACTCCTCTCCCTAAGCAGGGGAAGAAGATCTTCAAAATGGACTGACCTGAAAACCCCACACCCCGCCCCTCACACTGTTGGTGGGAGAGAGGGAGGGGTGGGGAGTGAAAAGAAAGGTGTCTTTTAAAGGTTTAGTTTATTTCTCATATCCTTCTTCTAACTCTGGTAGTAATAAATTTCACTTTGCAATTAAGTTGAGCCTGGTTTGTCCTTGGAGCACTTTCACCCGGTTCCTTATCTCAACTCATGGACCTTTGAGTTAATTCCCTGGGTTTTTTTGTCGCCCCCCTCCTTCCCTCCTCTGCCCAGCTGTGGCAGGGGAGGGAATAAGTGAGTGGCTGCCGTGGGTGCCTGGCACTTAGCCAGGGTCAAACTACGACACCTTCGAAGAGGAGGGATGTGATGTGCCTGAACTTCCTACAGACACTCACTTCCATCACTGCTCTACAGAGGTTTTTTCAGTGTAACTTTAAAACCATGTTCTCTGGACTGAACACGTAAACCACAGTGCACAGCCCTAAAGCTTACACTCAGCCTCCAGAGGGAAAGTGTGGGGGTTTCCTCTGGTCACAGAAAGCTGTGTTAGCAGTCTCTGTGCCAGGCTGTGCTGTGGAGGTGGTGTGAGAAAGTGGCCAGTGCTAGCTGGCTCACATGCACTTGGGACCACTTTTTAGAAATATAATTTATTGTATGAAAAAATGTATTAGTGTAGTTTAGAGTAGCCCTGAGCCCTCTGATTTACGGATACTTTGAATAACTTCTGGGAATCACAAACTGCCCTCAGGAGTCTCAGAAGCAGGGAGGTAGCAATCAGTTCTGTTGTATCATTATTTTTGTGCTGCTTTTACACTGGGACGTGCAGACGGCCATGCTTAATGAGGCAGTTCCCATTGCAAAAGCTACTCTGTCAGAAGGCCAAATTTCTGTTTGCAATTCACCCATGATGGCTGAACAATTCAGATGCAGAGTACAGGTTGAACTGACTTTGGTTTTAGTTATTTCTAAACCACACTAATATTCTATTTTGATCTATATGTATATGTGTGTGCAAATATATAATATATACATATTGTATATAATAATATGCATTCAATATACATGTAATGTTTGTTTATATATAAAAATTATGTTATTTCCACTGACAATCTTACTGAAGAGTAGTGCTGGCAAGACAGTGGCCTGGCATGGATTTTAAAATTAATCAATTTTTAATAATAGACACATTTTTGTTATTCGTGGTATTAGGCTCTGCAGTATCTACTAGAACCACACTGCTCTGGTTGCCTGCTAGATCACTGACCCTATTGTTCCTCTTGCACCTCTATATTAGGTTTTTATGCAGTAGTCAACTCCAAAGCAGAAGTTTTAACAGTACACTGAGCCTTCTGTTCTTTCCACTTCTTACAGTAACTCCTTCTGCAGTGCACTCTATTCAATTCATTATAACTCTTTCTCCATTAATTGACCATTTACAATTCACTGGAACCACAACAATGACCTATGCACTACAACGAGAGTAATGGAATGTTCCCCTGACACAGAGCCAGTCCACCTTGAAAGCCCTGACATTACTTCCACCCCGCCGGATTAGTGGAGATGTGGTTTATATTAGTGACCTGAAGGAGGTTCATGCCCTCTGGGAGAAGGCTGTTCCCTGGAATGGCAGTGTGATTAATGGTTTATTTACAGCAGTGACATCAAGGCTGTCAGGACTCTTCATCAGTCTTTGATGTAAAACACACTAAGAGGCACTAGGTCATTCTTATCTGCTCAGAGAAGAGAAATCAGAAATGAGGAGTGGTTCAGTGTGGCCACAGTTCTGGTATGATTATTTTCCACGATGGCAAGAGCAGAAGAAAATTACAAGGTCACATCTACTTCATTGGCCTTACTGGTGAGACAGTGTGACCACAAGAGAACATGGCTTCTCTGTTTTGGCTGGGGGAGGACGGCAAGACAGCACTAGTGATAGGCAACATGTTGAGAAAATGCAAATACCTGCATCAAATCCACAGGACATTGCGAAGGGGGAGTGCTTCAGTTCAGCACAAATCACCAAACAGGACAAGTTTTTCATGTCCTGGCTGAAGCTGAGCTTAGACAGGAAATTTTAAGGGTAACTGTGTAGTCCCCAGCACTATCATGTATAGTCATTTCTAATTTTTAGTATTTCATGCTTTAATACTATTTTAGAAAAGGTTTCTGCTCTTGAAAACTTCCTGTGTTCTTGCTGAGTTGGCTAAGCATGGTCTGATTTTCCTCAGCTCTGTGTACTGGTAAATCCCACACAGCTCATAGGCCAGCTGATCAGTGAGATAATGGTGAAGCAGTGTCAACCCTTTCCCTCAGCTCCCTGATGGGAATGGGTTTGCTGACACTCAGCATGTTTTCAGAGGCAGCCAGCTCCTCCCTTGCCTCATCCAGCTCCTGTGGTGCAGGACTCTTCCAGGAGAGTTCTTGAGATGAGGGTGTCGAACAGTACTGTGCCCATGGTGTTTTGGTTCTGCATTGCCTTCCCAGGGGACTTACTTACAAATGACTAAGATGCCTGAGAAGTTCTCTTGGGCCTACTTGAAATAAAAACTGAATGAAAACCATTTACTGAATCCGAGCCAGATAAGACTGCAAGCAATGTCGGGGAGGGAAGAGAGCTGTGTTGGAGAGGCTCAGCTTCCCCAGAGTTTTTCTCTGTTAAGAAGTTTGGCACTTGTGCTATCAGCATGTTCCAACCCACTTGGCTTGGTGTAGGCTTCTCACTATTTCCCCGTGCCAGAGCAGCACAACTACAGGATAGCTCTTCTGCATCCAATAGCCTGGCAGACTGCACTCTTTCTTACTGGGTTGAGATCTACACATAGCAATCTGTGACTTGTAGGAATATGCATAGGATATCCCTGTGAACCAAACCATTGATCTTAACAGAGCCTTGGCTTGTTCAAAACCCTGTTAACAGGCTTGCTTGGCAGAGCACATTTTGTGGAACCTGCTCCTTCCTTGGCTTCTTGTAGAGCACTGTATGGAAATTAGTGTATGCAGTGAAGACCACCCAAAGCAAATGGTTTCCATTAGACTAAATGAGTACTTAAACACAGGAGTGTTGTACGTATGTGCAACAGGACCCAGAGATTTCTCAACAGCAGGTGTTACTTAGGGGAAGTAAAAAGCCCCAGGATGTAGTAGGAACAAACCATCCAAATAAAGCAATCAAGAAAAAAGTACAGAAGTAAATTTTGCACACAATGAAAACAGAGCTAAACAAAGCTGTGCTTCCCAGCCCTAACTTTAATTCTCTAAAACGTCTCTAGACATTCAGCAGACGGATTCTAGACCACTGTAGTATTTTCATGGCAAGTATTTCCATTTAATTATACAGTTCTGTATACAGAACTAAGAGGAGAAAGACTGGAAAAGAGAGAAGAAACAAAATACACAGAAACCAAATCTTTGTTGATGACTTTCTTTGTTTCTCTTTCCCCCCATTTCATGGAAGATTCGAGGTAAGAAAAGTTTATGTGGCTGATGAGTCACAACCAACAATCATTATACTCAATACGCAGTATACATATATTTTAGTATTTTCCAGCTCTAAGAGAAAGTTGCATAATTTTCTCATTTTCTGAAACTTTCCCAGACCACTCCCTTTGTAAAATCTGTGAAAGGGTTTTTAGCTATTTTGTGGTCAAGGCTCTGTCCCCTGTTCAGCCTGCTTGTCCCAAAATGCACTTCAGTAAATTCAGAACAAATTTGGGCTACCCTCATAAGAACCCACTCCCTTTCTTCTCTCCCTCCTAAATTTCTTATGAGAACTCAAAATCCCAATTTATTAAACACTACAGGATTTGTTGGTGATGAACAGCTGCAGCATAGAAATCAGCAAGGGAAACCTGGATTTTCTGGCACCCATCTTGGGAAACACCCAGATCTCCATCCTGATTCTCTCCCACCACTCTTTTCTCACTTTTGCAGCCCGATGCTCATCCCTTGCCATGCACATCTGTTTGTTCCCTTCATGCCATGCAGGAAGAGGGCTCTGCTCCTCTGCTGCCTGCCGACCTGCCTGCTGCTGGAGCGGACATGCACAGCCTGAGATGCTCAGGGCTGTCACCTACAGTGTCTCAGTAAAAGTGTGTGCGCTGGGTGAGAAGCCAGGAAGAGTTAGGGATCGCTCAGACACCAGCTGCCCAGCTATTAGACGGGAAGCTCTGTCCCTGGGGTGTGGGGCAGGGCATCTGGAGCTGCTCTGGGCTGCAGCTGGTCAGATCAGGCTGAGAAGCTCTCTGCTTTTGTCACTCCTTCCTACCTCCAGTGTTCTGGTGGAAAGCAGAGGCTGTTCTCCCCTTACACTGAGAAGCAGGGGATGTACATGAACGTTTTAGGAGACCAGCAACCCAAGGGTTAAAATGCAGCTCTGTTACAAGCTCTGTTTTAGGTACAGCTCAATCGTTAGCAGCTGAATCATATCTGCTTCCCGGATCCCCTCCTCTAGGGGAAGGCAGCACTGCCAGCTCCCTGCATGACTCGCAGGAGGACCTGCCGGTCCTGCTTCCCACCCAGGAGCCAGCTCCCCACCCACACTGCCCTACAGGAGAAGGTGCAGAGGCTTTATCCAGCAGCCAGTGCAAAGCAGGAACAGGGGACAGTAGGCCCTTTTTCCCATTGACGTAAGTTAATAGGATGGGTCACAACTTGTTTCTAAAGCCTAATTTCTGCTGCAGAAGTCACAACTTGAGCAAGCTGCTTTGCCTGCGCTCCCCCTAAACAGCATGTCAAGTTTCTACTGTCTCCTGTATCCAGAGTCTAACATTGCTTCTTGAGTCTGACATAACCAGCTTTACATCGCACAGAGTTCTTGGTGTGGGATATATTGCAGGGTCTGGCAGTCCTTACATTGTATGTAGCAGTTCTTCAGGTGCCAGATTTTTCCAGTTTAACATGCAGCAGATGTGCTTGCAGTCTTTTTGGAACTGTTTTAAAACACAGCTACAGTCAATCTATTTCCAAAGCTGGCTGGCTAACTAATGCGTCCTTGTTAACGGATGAATATTTTTGCAACTACTGCTGGAATGTCTCATCATTTTTTCAGTGCTTTGTCTATGAAACATTGAATTAATGACTACTAAAAATTTACTGCCAGATTAATTTGTTGATATGATATATTCTTTAAAAGTTTCAGCATCCAGCTGGAAAGTTAACAGGTAATAGTCAAGCTCTGAAAAAATACACTGCTGCCTTTTTTTTCAAGAATGTATTACAACTTTTGAATTCTGTAGGTGTTTCAATTATCAAATGCCTGTGGATTTTGGATGAGGTGTGTGAAACATAGCTAAACTAAATGGATCTATAACACTGACAAACCAAAAATCAGAGCAGCCACAATTCTCTAGGCACAATATCCCTTAAGAGTTATAAGAAATGTCTCTTGAAGAGTGCAAGTGTGAAATGAGTATAATGCTGTTACATCAGAGTTAAAGACAAAAATCCTTTTGACTTAACTGGGAACAGTATCAAAGCCAAGCAATAACATCTGATAATGAAGCAAATAGGAACCCTCTTGCACTGGGATAAACAAGAAATGATGTTACATTGCTGTACATTAAGTTTTGTTTGACAAGGATTGAGTGTGAGGCATGCAGTCTTCTTCTCAGCTCACAGAAAGAAGCAGCATTGATCCTGTAGTTTTTACCATAGTTTGGAGGTGTTTTTTCTCCTGTCAAAGTAGAAATACACCAATGTTAGCCAAAGTAGAGTCTTTCCCTTACACACTAGAGCACAGAGTTTTCTGCAAGGATGGACTGTACTGTAGTCAGGAAATGGGGCTCAGGTCTGAGGTGATAATGCTCTTCTCCATTGGTTTGCTGGGACATTATTGCCTGTTCTTGAGTTGGACTGAGAGGTGTAAGTTAGCTTTTTCTGCCCCTCAGTGTGGTGTTGGTGGTTGTAGCATGATGCCTCCGTGGGTGGGTTGTGTGCCTCTTGCCATACTCAGCCATAGCAGCTTGTCTTACTCAGCCCAGAGAGACAGGGACATCGACTCTGCTGGGCATTGCGCTGTTGTTTGTTCTCTTAGACAAGTCTCTTATGATCAGATCAATGGAGGAACTCTTACAACTTGAATAGGATCTGGGACATTTATGGGAAGCCTAAGTCCCTTATGACAAAGATCCTGCTCAGCTAGTCTCCCAAAGTAGAAGCACCCAAATGACATAGGACTTTCCTTTTCTTTAGGTTCTCTAGGCACACAGGGCTACAGTACCTTCCCAGTAGTGCCCAGGGCTTTGGCTGAACTTAGATCCAGGATCAGAGGTTCCTCTGCTTAAGTCCCCTTGGGACCAAGTGTGCTGAGGCTCAGTGTGCATCCAACAGCTGTGGGCATGACAACCCTTTGCAAAGTACTGAATGCTGCTTCCATCTTTTAAAGGATGGCAAGAGACAAAGAAGCAAAAGCCCTGCCACTTTCTGTTCCTGCCCTCCCTTGAGCTAGGACACCTGGATCTGGCTCTCTCCTCAGTTTGAAGGCACTCCAATCCTCTGGTCTTGTCAGCTGAGCAGAGTCCTTTCCTCAATCTGCTGTACTAAGAAACCTGACTCCTGTCTCACTTCTCAGCACGTACCCACCTTGTCACATGGATGTGCAAGCACCAAAGTGATCAAGGCTCTGATGAGAGCCTGTACATGGGATGGAGTTCGTGGTGGCGTAGCAGGCACGTCCTGTGCAGCATGGAGCACAGCCTGCACAGATGAGGAAACCAGCTTGTGTTTCACGCAATCCCTGCTCTGGAGGCATGGAACTAGAAGTCACAACTGCCCAACAGTGACCTTCAAGATAATGAATTCACAGTCTTGCCCTCTGTCTTATCATACTTTTGCTTTTGTCTGTTTGTGCCACAGAATTTAATTTAAAATCAATTTTACTAGCATGAATGCTGATATTACTCAAGGGAACTGGGCTTTACTGGCAATGGAAGAAATATAAAATACAGCTGAAGGAACAATGTCTGAGCATAACACATTTATGAGCCCTGAGTCAGCACAGGCACTACACTGTAATCAAGAACATTGCCTGTTTACTCCAGTGTGATTAATATCAGTCATCTGCTCTTTGTTAAATGGTTAGATCCTTGATAATAGGAAATTTCCCGGAGTTATATTTGGAAATCCCATCCATCTCTCAAGAATTTTTCTGCTGGCCCTTTACCTTGTGTGGCAGTAGCAATGGCTTTGGCACCAGAGAGGCCAGCAATAAGGCTAGTCTGGCTGGAGGTGCTGGACACTCAGGATATCTCAGAAGTGAATCAGAGCTGAAAATTAATTGCTTTTTAATTTAGCTCAGATCTATGTGCCTTGTCTGAAATAAAGTAATGACTGAGATATTAACAGTGTTCCTGGTTATGCTAAACTTTAAAAGGAATCTTATAGCTTTATACAGATTAGGCCTCGTTCTTTGACATGGAAACAATTACTACTTGAATGTGGTCTCCTTTTCACTGTCATCCTGAATTTGCCTTGCCTCTTAGCAAACTAATGCATGTTGAAAAGATTAATGGATTAAACATGGCCAGAGCTAAGCCTATTACACTAAAGCCCCTTAAAATCAATCCATAGCTTGTAAAGGAAGAGATCACCTGAAATACAAGCCTCTGGGAATATCTACAGGATGCTATGACCATCCCCACACCATGGCTGCTGTTATAGTCACAACTAGACTGGACATGCCAGCTCTGAGTGTCACAGAGGCCAAAGCTGGTCACTGGGGCCCAGGGTGAGCTTCTTGCTGCCTCCACCATGCAAGCCATACCCTACATAGCTAGTTTTAGCATTGGGAAAGATTTGCGCTCAGATTAATTTAATGGGCTGTGTTTCCCTTGACTTCCCAGAGGTTTCTTTTGCAATTCGTGGTTTAGGCTCAGACCCCAAAGCAACTGCTCCAGAGAATCTTGCTGGTGTCATCATCCACTCTGCCTGGCCTGTGGATCCTTATGCTTCCCTGCAGCTCCATGATGTGTCTCAGCATTTTCTCAAGAGGTTTTGAAGAATGTTTCACAAACAATTGGCCTAGCATCCTGAAAAAAATACCCATCTTGTTTATCTATGTTCCAAATTATTTACCACAACAGGTCTTTAAAATATAAAACTTTAAAATATAGTTTACATAGCATTTGAACAGTTTATTTCATAATTTAAGAGTTATCTTTAGAGATTTTTTAAACATTCTGTAAACTTCTAGTTTTTTAATAGATAATTATTTCATATATAAAAATGGAAGTGGAGAAAGGGACAAGAGAGCCTGACCCTTAAACCAGGATCTTTAGAAAAGAGGAGGGAGTCACTCTTTCAGATCTAGAACTGACATTAGCTTTCTGCTCCAAGATCCAAAGCACACACTGTTCCTTAGAAAACCTGCACCTGGAATTTACATCCACTGGAAGTGGCACAAATGGAAGACAATAGAGTTCTGATGTTTTTCAAGCCACCTTTGCACATCTTAATGCTGAAGCCAGAGAGATTGCCTACACAGTAGGTTGCTGCTCCACAGTTTGCAGCTATGGCCAGCTGATAGAGGCTCCACGTCTCCAGTTTCAGGCTACCTGTTAAACTTACAGTGGAAGATAAGCCTTATAGAGAGCCATACAAACTTCTCCACAGTGTGGCAAGTCAGCAGCCCTTAACCCAACACATCAAGACTTTCACAAGTCAAATTTCACCTCAAGCCTGCAAGACCTGCCCATATCTAAATTGCAAGGGTATAGGAGAGTTTATCTTACACAGGAGGAATATAATACTGAGCCAACTAGAGGCAGTGTGAGCAAACACCTCACAGCTCCCAGGGCATGGTGTTCAGCCCACTCCCAAATCCCCTGGGTGTGTTGCAGGTATCTCACTTCATTTGACTGCAAATTACAGCCATTCATCTCCTGTAACATGACAGCTCTATACTAGTCTGTAGGTCTTTTGATACTGAAGAATCAGATTAACAAGTTAGCTACAAATAGATACAGACTAAGACAAAATCTTTTCAGGAAAATCAGATGTCAAACACAAAGAAACCCAACAAGCAGGGCAAGCCAAAGGAAGTGAGAACACTGATCCTAGTGTGAAATACAAAGCCTTTGGGAAAGTACAGAGGGTTTTGAGTCAACCAATAGTTAACTAAGGTGACAAATTATTTTGACTATCTCTGCAGTTATGCTTTCAGATATAGGGAAGCTTGATTTTTAGAAGTGTTTATCCATTCTTTTCAGAAAAACTATTTTTCTTGAAGTGATGTCAGGTAGTAAAACTCTCACACTGAGAAATTTAAAATATTTCCAGTGTAGAATCTGCAGCTAAATAATATTACAAATTACACTTATAAAAATAATGAAACAACCTTGCTCTTTAGGACAGTGTTTACATTGCACAGATTTGACTGATAAACTAGAATCTGATTGATGGTCCAGAAATGCTCACCATATGTCCCTTCTCCATATTCCAGGAGACCAGATAAAAATACAATGCTTTCTTTGAGAAGAAAGAAGATTTTCTAAGAGCCATATACATAAAACACAGTACTTTCTGAATAAGAGATATTTTATCTCCACAGATCTTGTTATCTTTAAAAGCATGGCGTCTTTCCATTTAGCTAGGAACGTATAGGACAATTTGTTTGTTCCCTTTCTTAAAGAAAACAAGACTCTCTTCTTGCTTGAGAATGTTTTTCTGTCTTCCTTTTTCCTTAATCTTTTTCAGGATGAGCCTCATGATGTAAACAGTATTGACAATTTGAAGTCACTCTAAAAAACAACAACAGAAGTGTTTTGTCTTACTACAATAGCAGTGTAAAAGTTTAGACACTGGCAGGAGCACCCTGAGGGGTGTAAGGTCACTTGTTAGGTTTTTTAAATCCATTCTCTCTTCATTTCAAATGACCACTGGAATGCCATGAGCATTTGGAAATCGCTGCTTTTGCCTTGAAGGTATGTGGAATCTTTGCTGTGGAGAATGACCATAATGCTTTAAAATCTAACTGACCATCAACATTTCCAGATGTGTGAGGAGGGTTGATTTCTTTCTCAAAGCTCCTTTTCAACACACAGCCAGCCAACAACACAGTTCAGAACATATGGAAAAGGCACCAAGCATCTGACCTTCTGCTGGAAGAGACCTTTACTTGAGATTTGTCCAGTGTGTATCTTACATAGAAACTAGTGCTAAGTATACAAAGCAAAACCACATTTTTGGCTTTAGTGAAACAAATTGCAGCTCCTGACACACTGAAAGAATACAGGCTACAGAAAAAGGAAGAAAAAAAATGAATGCATCCAAAGTAAAAGAAATCCAACTTGCTTAAATCCAAACCCTCCCAAATGCTGTGTTTAAATTAAAATATCAAGGGAGTAATTTACTTTGATCGACACAGTATTTATTTCTGCTGAAAAGGTCCTGTGCAACTCCCTTTCTGCATGCACATCTACAGTAGTAGTGATTTTAATGATTTAAAATTACTGTTGAATCTTTAATAGAACACTAAAGGGAATAATATTATTAATTTTTGAGAATAGACAATCCTCATACAAATTAAATTACACAGATAAGGTGGTACATATTATATGTATTTTTTATATTATACATGTAATGCAACCTCTAATACCATAATTCCTTCTTCAAAACAAGAGTCTTCTGTTATTTTTCTCTTTCCTCCTCTCCACGTAGCATAACAATATACCTTTAAATGAGTAAAATTCCTAAAGTAACAAGCAAACAAAAACCTAAATCTTGATTTAATGTTGCAATACCATGGCAATAAATGAGGTCTCAGGAAATGTCCTATTCCAAATGCATAGCTAATAACAGAGACTCAAGGTACTGTTATAAAATATAAATTATTCACCAATTCTTCTCTGGGCTGTACTCCAGTGAAACAGTATTCTGCTTTGCAGAATTCTAGGGCTGATAGAAATGTAACTAGAATAAATGTCTATATTGGAAGAAGGTTTTGCTTTTCCATATTGAAATTATCTCAGAGAATTTACAAACCTAAGAGTGGATAATACTTCATTTTGCCAAACCCCAGGTACGATAAATATATTCTCTCAAAAGTGCATTTTGGTTTTGTTTTAAAGCAGCAACAGCAGAATTGTTAATTGTATGCATTACAACTTATGAACAATGCAGAACACTGAGCTAGTGGAGTTGCTTTGAGGTTTTCCTGCAGAGTGTGATACCTCTGTCAGTCAAAGTATTGTTTGATTCTCTAGTGTCCGACATGCCATTTCACTTCATTTTGTGGCAGAATTTGGCCTCAAAGCTCAGGAAGTAAAAGGTGGTTACACAGCTTTTTGCAGTTATCACTCTTGCTGCCAGTAAATGCTGTGGATCCTGCCATACATTCAGCCTTTTAGAAACACTTGGAACAAATGTATTTCAAACTATAAGAAGTTATTTTTACATTGGAGAAAAGAGTGTAAAAAGAACCTTTCATGTTAGTTTAACTGGGTCAACTTACAGGACCAGCCATTTGGCAGCAGCAAAACTTTCTTCTTGTTGACAAATTCCCCTGCTGGTGTTAGACCACATTGAAATATATTCTCTTTTTCTATCACGGATGTTACACTTATATATTTTTGTCTTGTTTTGAGAAAATCATCATATGATGGATGAAAACATGAAATAATTCAAACACAATGACTGAAAGATGGCTCATCCAAAATACTAACTTCATTTCTATTTTATTGGCTGAGTCATTCCAAATTCCTTCACATCTTGTAAGATCCTCCCAGATATTTTCATTCTTTGACTGATGTACAGTGGAACCTCTCTGCAAAAGCCCTTTATCTTTAAGACACTAACTCAGGGAGGAGTTGATATTCTCCTTTGTCTTGTCCAGGTTCAGTGTGGGGTTTGTCCTCAAAGAGGGGTTCCTTGTAGAAGGAACATGGCAAACAATTAATAATAGCTGTATCCTGAGGGTACTTCGTGAGGGGTGACACAGGCGAATGCAGCTGTAGCCACAGGGTATGTGAGAGAAGCACTCATGCACAAAGAGCAGACAAGAAAGTGAGAAGGGGGACAGAAAAAAACCAGGGAGACTTAAGCTGTCAGGACCAGCAAAACAGGGGTGGGTTGGTATAGATTTAAAAGGTCCAAAAGTGAGAGGTAGAAATTCTGGGTGGTTATGTAGGCTGCTGAGTCCAGTCACAGTTATAGGGAAGAGATGGAATAAGATTTGTTTCAGGCAGCTTTTAGCTGTACAATAAAACTTTACAGAATGTTTTAGGGAAAGGTGTTGCTCAGGAGCATTTGTAGCTGAGTCTCCAGGGAGATGTCAGGATATGATGCCAGGTCTTCATACAAATACATCTCATGCTGCAAAAATCTGTGTGAAATTGATCCTTTAGTCACACTTTGTTGGCCTCTTAGATAACTTCTCTTCACACTTGAAAAATGAAGAGGATGTAAAAATTGCAATATGCCATGAAAATCATAAGAGATTTCTTATGCGTGTCCAAGAGTAGATATATGGCCTCTGGAATCATTTGGTATCTGCTGACGTCATTAGATTGTTGGTTGATTAGCTTGGGGATGAAGGGGTTCAGGTCCTTGGCCACAATGCCCAGCATCAGATAGTGAATAGCCCCATCCATTCCAACTGGCTTTCCAGCAAGTTTGTTCTGTTAAAAAAGGTTATGCCTCTAGAACAAGATCTGCTTGTTATCAGTTCACATGGGCATTGACATGTTCCTTGTCAATATTTTTAGAAATTCAGCTAATTGCTAGCTAGTGCAACAGCCTGATGTTGGAAGGAAGCCCACAGTGGGAAAAGACCCATGGGTTTACACAGAAACAAACTGATATGTGAATGAGAATTTATATCAGCCTTGGCAGGGCACACTATTATTGAAATGTCCTCTCTTTCCCACTAGCACAGGGTAGTTTATGCGTAGCAATAAGAGGATAATTGAAGACTGGAATAGTTAGAAATGATTTCTTTTGGAGCCAACAGACCCTGGGATTTTTATTACCATTACTACCATTATGTGTGTACAGAAAATTCTCCAGGGGAACGAGCAAGGTCTGTGGTTGTACCATAGCACAAAATGCTCACATGATGTCCTGCCTTGATTCATCCTGACAAACAATTTATGCCATCCAACTTGCTGGCATGGGACTGATGCATCGATAGAGGTCCTAGATCAATGAGATAGGGTTTGGTGTCTCAGATTAGGGAGTTCTTTCTTTTTTCTCCTTCTCTCATGAGTCTGGGTTAGAAGAGAAATTGCTGTGCATCAGGCCAGTGAAGGGAGGAGAAACCAGTCATTGCCATTTCCTCACACTCAGCTTTGATCAGGTGTTATAATATTTTTAGTAAAAAAATCCTTACTAGCTCCAACACTAATCAATTATTTGGTTTAATATGTATTTTGACATAAAGGCTTCAAAGTGCCACTTATCTTAAATAAACCTCTGATCTTGTTTTTCTGAACATGCTAAGCTGCTTCCTCTAGTCATATCCCAAATCTCCCACAGACATTTTCTCCCTCAGCCCAGTGGTCAAGTGCCCCAGAGGGGACACTGATGTGGCCTCCTGCCCCTTCTCCTTCAGCCCCTGGGATGATAGACAACCATCACCTCTGGCATGGTTTCATATTTGGAGATGGAAAGAACAGAAGTGGTCTCTTCTAGTAAAACATTTTGAGTTCTCTGACATCTCTCTGTAAAAGAAACAGCCTCCAAGCTCTGATTTGGACTCCACAAAAGCAGATGTCTAATAATCCTAATGTTTGCAAAATTTTTCTCATTTTTTTATCAAGCAGCAACATTTATTTTAACTGTGCTTGCTAGTACATTGTGACAGGAGAGTCTCTGCCCTTTAATTCAGTGCTGAGACCATCACAAAGACTGCATGTTGCTTCTGATTCCTCTTTTTGCTTAGTATTTCCTCAATTTTCTATTTTTTTATTTTTGGAAAAGATGAAATTAAGTCAATGGTGCCTGTCTGAAAGAGGGAATGGAGACTACAGTTTACTGGGTCAAAGCCTAAGCAAGCAGGGAGAGAGAAGGACAACCTTTTGATCTGAGCACAAACCAATAGTTTCTCAGGGGAAACAGCAGCAGTGCTTCCCGGAGTGGGTTTTGAGAATGGGTTCAGGATGCATATTTTAATGCTTAGTTACACCACATATTTTCCAGCACAGCTCTGATCTCCACATTGCAGAACTTCTAGAGTGAGAAAATGAGTGTAATGAATTCTATCGGTTGAGCTGCATAGTACATTAATTTCTTCCCCTGCAAATGCAGAAAGAAGTTCCTTGGTATTGTGTTGGCCCTTCTCACTGTGAAGGGTCCTATGGTAATTAATACTAGTGAAGAACTTTCCATTTTGCTATCTAAAAAAGAATTTTTTTTAGGATTTAATAATGTGTACAAATAATTTTGTTGAGTCAAGATTAGGTACTTAAAATTAGGATTATAAATTGATCTTTCTGTAATTCATATCTAGGAACATAAACATTAACTTAGAAGCTTAACATTCATGACCAGAGTTTGAAAATAATGCTCCTATAGTTTCATGTGTGATGATCTCTGGGACACTTCAAGAACACATGTTTTACATCTCTAAAATGTCAAGGTGCACTTTTTGTGTAATCAGAAGATATGTTATCCATCATGCAAACAGGGATTTGCTAAGAAAATAAGCCATTATGTCTCTGCATCATGTGACTTTAAAGAGGTTTTAATGTCTAAATGTGGTTCAAGTCCTCCCTCCATCTTACTATTCAAAAGGGCAAGAAATTCACAAGTAGCACACAACATATACTTGGCAAAGTGCAAGTTTCTGCCATTGTCTTAAGCCTTCATGTGACATGTGTTTAATTCCCTGAAAACTAGGCTTCCAGTCTGTAAAAAGATCTTTCTAAATAAAAGGGTAAGAAAGATGGTTTTGAAAGCTGAGGTGTGCTTTGGTTCTTTCTGGCATGGCAGTCCATCATGTAACGACAATATGGATCTATGCGGGTTTGCCTTTCCCCAAAGTCAAGAATGTAACAGCTTTTCTCCCTACTAAAAAAACATTAAAGCACCTGTTTTACTTAAGGGGTTTCTTTGTGAAAGCCACATCTGTTTCAGAAAAAATCTTCTGGTGCTGTAACACTAGGGTCTGACAGTCCTGTGTCAGCACACATTTCATGTGAGAATGATAATCTCTAATTTACTATGGGAAAAGTGTCTTCAAGGTTATGTACCTAATATTTTTGGCTGTTGCTGCTATTAGGGAAACTAAGTCAGAAAAGCATGCTAAAAAAGTAGCAGTATCAGCAATGTCCTGGTAATTTTCTCCCCAGTTATTTTCTGCTGTAATTGTTGCAGCACAGCAGGTTGGGAGGGGAGTTCACAATATTTTGAAAGGCCTTGTTAAAATTTAGAAGACTAATTCTCTTGCACAAGAAAGGAAATCTCTATCGCCAGGATTTCACATATTTATGCCGTCAGCAAGTGTCTTTTGTATTCCTCATTCTCCCAAAGCCCCATAATGACTCATTAAAAAATTTTGTTGCAATAAACTGCTTGCCATTGTTAGTATTTGGGGCCAATTTTTCTAAGATGCCTCACAGTAAATCCACAAAGGACAAGGACTCTGCAGTGCCCCTCATTAAGGCATCTCCTTGGATCTCCATGTGTGCTGGCTGGGTACTGGCTCTCCAACAAAGGGAATGGGAAGGTTGGTGCTTATGTGGAGAGACAGACAAGTACATGGAGCTGGGGGCTGAGCAGCTGGCAGTTCTGAGGAGACGAGCAGGGCTTAAACTCTTACCTCTGTGTGAGCTGAGTGCTTTACTTGTCTTCAAATTTATTAGTCCCAAGCTGTCCTCATGAGATAAGCCACAGAGGACAACCACTTAATGACAGCCTGGGCACAAAGTGATTTTGAATTGAAGAAGTACCAAGATATTATTTTTGTCCAGAATCACTCCTGATGGTTAAGTGCTAATGAAATGAAAAGGGATTCAATAAGTATTTGCCTCATTTTAGAAGTAGTGACAGGGTGTCTCTGAATCTCATGAGAATGAAGTGCTTTCCAATTTCTCAGTGGCTGAGCGGATACAAAAAGAGGCCATTTAGGCAGCAGAAGAGTTTTCAGTTTGATTTCCTACAGAAATGAGGCAAAAAGGATCTCAATCTGCCAGATCCTGTCCAAATATTTCCAAGCCCACAGACTAATTCTTACCAATTTAGCAGAGGAGATATTTCACAGATATCAGCCCCCGCAAACATTGTGAAAGTCAACATCTGGGCAGAGGAAAAAGATGCCATTAATGTTTCAATCCATGAAGGAAAACTCAGCTGCTCTCCATGTTGTTTGACTGCAGACAGCTGTTGCCAAGCCTTCAGGTATATCTTGGCCAGCTGCCCATAGCCTGTGGCCTCAGCTTTCCACATGGCCAGTTAGATTCACACACTTATGCTCCAGAAAAAGGAGCCTGGAGTGGAAAGGTGAAGCAGGACACAAATTTGGTTTCATCCTTTCCACCGCTATTGTCCTGTTTCACTTTCAGACTAGGCTTGGTAAATGGATGTCTGCAGGGATTTAAATCCCCCTGCCTGTAATTTCTACTGTATTTTGGAAATCCCATGACTGAAGTAGAGTTCTGTCATGCTCGGTAACTAATTGTAAATTGGTTAATTTGATTTGATATCGCTTGTGTCAGCTGCCTATTTAGGAGTTTAAGTAAGAGACAAAGACAACAAAAGGACTGTACTTACAGCTAAGTCAACGTGGTTTCAGAAAAAACTGGGACTTGTTAAATGTTCCTGATGTCAGAGCTCTAGAGGCAAGGGTGAATGGGGCAGGTAGCTGACAGTGGACTTCAGTCGTGCACTAACACCACATAGTGTCCTGATTATAAAGCAGTGTTTTTGTGTATCTAACAAGACACTAAATGAGGGACTTAAGGTATGACTAGCTGACTTCTCCAGATGAGGTCATAAAATGAGAAATGTAAGTAAATAGACCAGGGATGCTTGTGTGCTGTCCACAGGGACCAGTGTTAAATACACTGCTGTCTAATGAGGTCTTTAATGACCTTCAGGAAAGTATTACATTTTTTCTGATAAAAGTTTTGCGAAGATTAGTGTGTTCTCAGCATAATTGCAAGTGGAGAAGAATCACCTTCTCTGGAGTATTTTTTTAAGAACAGGTTAGCCTAGGTCTGTTTTTCTGCTAGGTTTCCCACAGGCAGGGGAGCAACTGCCTGCCAGAGGGGACTTTTTTGCACTGATACAAACTGATTATCCATACAGGCAAGAAGCTGCTCACTGAGACAACCAGTGCAGAGGAACCAGCCCCCAGAGAAGGAGAAGAGTTTCAGTTGGCTGCCTGGGCAGCCAGCATTACCCACCACCCTGCCTGCCCCACGGCATGTGGGAGGAAGGAGGTAGCTCTAGCTCCGGGGCTGGTCTCCAGGCTCAGGGCAGGGCATGCATGGAGAAGGTGGGCTCCCACTGGGACCAGTGTGGCCTGATGCAAGAGGAGTAAATGAGAATCAGCCAACTCTCAGCAAAGTAGCACTCAGGGAAATTAAGTGTGGACATAGTCTGGCTCATCTAGTGGGGGATGATGAAGAGTAAATCTCACACACACACATCCATGCTTACATAGGCTGCTTCCAGAAAGGAGGAGAGAAAAAATCCAGTTCTGCAGCAGTTGTGCTGGTGGGTGAGCTCAGATGTTGGTGCATCCCCATATGAGGGTGCTGGGGAGGAATGAGTAGCTGTTGCCTTGTCTCCAGTGCACATATTATGGAATCTCCTTACTCTGTCCAATACAATCCCCAGATGAAACTGCTATACAGAAATCATGAATCATCAACCCTAGTAATATACATGTTACACAGCTGTGCTCTGAGCCAGCCACTTTCCTTATCAGCATGTCTCAGGACTGTGCAAGATGCTCTAGAAGCAAAAAGAAGTAGTCTGTTCTTCCTTCCCATGCGGGTGCATTTCCCCAGACTTGCTGAATGAGTAAGTGTCTGATCTGGTTCAAGCAGGCATTATAGCCCAGCAGTCTGAGAAAGCATTGCAAGAGCAATGTGCTAGTTAAGTGTTAAGCAGGACTTATTTACAGGAAAGGAATTAAACTGGTTCATGGAACTACTTCAAAACTACCAGGCGTTTTTTCAAAGACAGAAGTTTATCAAGCAATGGGCTCTTATCCCTAACACCAAAGAATTTGTCTGTTTGGGTTTTGCTTTGTTTTGTTTTTGTCTTAAAAGGCATGATATTTATATCAAATGCTTACCCAGGAGAAATATTAGAAGAATGTGATAAAACTTGTAAAATCAGACACTCAAGAAATACCAGGAGTCAAACTGCAGTTGACTCTTAACTCATCTTCATTGTTTCAATGGTAGTGTTTAACTACATGAATGCAAAGTCTCTCCTCCTCCTTGTTCAGAGTGAATGATTGTTTCTCAAGTACTATTACAGCTTTTTCTTACTCAGTACTTAGCATTCTGTCTCATTTACTTGTGATATTTAAGATAAAACAGTTTGTTCCTGGCTTAGTCGGATGCTTGTTGTTATGGTAACTTGGTGTTTCACAAACATTACCAGTTATTTTTCTTGTGCTTCATTGAAATAAGTGTACATTATGATGACTTTGTGCATGGGAAGTTAGCCAAAGAAAGGTAAAAGAGAAATATCTGAGATTTGGGAGTCTTCTGGTAGAGGGGTCCACTCTGTGAATGCTCATGCAATTCAGCAAAAAACTCAAAGCAGTTTAGCTCAAGTTCCTAAAAAAAAGAGGAATATGCAGTAGCCCGATGAAGAGTTTAGTTCATCCAATCTAGTATTATCTAGGAAGAAGTGAATAGTAAAGCTGATTTGCTGGCCCTTATTCTGCTGCATTACATGTGAAACTAACTTTTTTCATCTGAGGTCCCCAGCCTCATCTCCCAAAATAAGTTATTTGCTACAGAATCTGGATTATATAAACAGTTTTATATAGTATCTAAGTCTATTGTATTTCTTAAATTCCTCTTTCCTTTGCACTAATTCTGGTAAGGGATTGTACAGAAAAAGTCTAAGTACTTGTGGAATTGCAAGACAGTATCCCAACAAACAAATATAAAAGGAACTGCTTTAATCTTGTAGAGACAGCCTTGCTTCAGGCTTCAGCTGATATTGGCAAAATCAGTTTAATAAGTACTGGTCTTTACTGTTTCCCTGTGTATAACTTCCCAGTTTGATTTTAAAAGACTATTTCTGCCCCCAAATATTTTGCAACACAACATTGTTAAGGCATTTATTTGTCACCTGAACTGCACCTGAGGCCTTAAAAAGTATTACACAGATCTCTAGCACTTTAAATAATGTAGTTACTGATCTTCCGTAATTGCTGCTTATCCACAGATACCTAGGCAAGAGCAGAGAGAGAGGCCATTGGTCACCGTCTCCCTGCACAGAGGGATGGTGAACACCAGGCAGGCTGGGCTCAACCTTGGTCTCGGGACAGGGAGATGCTTTGGTAAGCAAATGCCTTTGTTTGTGGGTATTTCTCATCTCTGCCCACTGATTCCTGCACTTCTGCCCATTTGTTGCATTCTTTGCCGTCCCTCTGCTGTCTCCCCTCTGAGGCTTCCCACTCTTGCAGTCACAACTTGGGTGTCACAGTCCCCGTGCTCCTGCGGTCCAGCAGCAAATCCCAAGTCCCACCCTCAGAGCAAGACAGCTTGAGTGTTTTTCTTGTAAGTGCACAGTGGTTTTTTTAATGTGAGCTAAAAAAATGCTTTTTCGCCTCAGGCTTTGTTTTCAGAAATGACTGAAATATTTGGGCCCAAACTTTTAAAAATGTGTTTGAAGAAGAATTTAGGCTTGGTTTCCCTCAGTCCTGTATCTGGTGTTTGTTGTTACAGTCTTACAGGGGGAAAATGGGCAACTGTAATAGAATCGGGAAAGGATTAAGAAGCGCTAAAGACAGGTCAGGCTGTCTGTGTTCATGCAGTCTGTGTTCTATATACATAAAGAACTTAAGGTGTTTATATTTCCCAAAACAGTGCTTGACAGCAGAAAGCATTTATAGGCTATCCAGTATCTGCGAAATCTACCATAAGTGCTTTTATAGGACGATTTAACATCAATAATAGTTCCATTTCATGCCAAAAATATTTATATTTTATAATTACTACAACCTATGCATTAATCAAGAATAGCAGAGAAAGTAGAGTGGGTGGGAGCAGCTAGGACAGAGTTTCCTTTGCAAGCATACCAGGGGCCATGGAGTGCTTTTAGACCCCAGAATTTCAGGTGAAATGGGCCTTTTGTCTGACCCAGTATGGCAGCGTGAACAAAAGAGAGATTTTGATGAAGCAAACAAGGATAGACAGAAAGCTTCAGCTCCTTGAAGGTGGGGTAATAGCCAAGGAGGGAGGTAATGGCACTACAAACCTTTCGACAAAAGTTGAGTGAGGCTCAGTGAGTGAGGCTTGAATCAGTTCAGCAATGCAGTAGCTCTGCTGACTCACAACTCAGGACTTAAAATCTTGGAGGCTAGAGGCCTGGACTGGGAACACAGTGTTAAATTGAAAGGAAGGTGCCTTCTAATTTGACATGATGGCAAGCATCATCATTTTTCCAGAAAGTTGTGATGAAGTAACGAACATTGTTTTGCAGCATACCTAACTTACTCCTTCTCTAAAGTGGTTTTTATATCTTTTTGTCAACAGGATGTATTTTGTGGCTGCTCTTCATTTACACGTACAAAAGGGCAGTTTATATTCCCTCTGTAGGACTGTCCTTATTTTATAAGGCCAGCTGCTTGCAAGAAGTTTTGGAGAGTAAAACTAAATGAGTAATTTCATACTAAGTCACAAAAATACATGTGAAACATATTTTTTCCACTCTGGCTTTAATTTACTTGGTCACAATGTCACAGGGGACTAATTTTGCCATTTTCTGGAGGCATGATTACATTATTGTTGTGTATGTCTGTTTGGTTTTATCAGCCATGTATGGCATCACATCAAATAATATGAAGTGACATGACTAGTAGACTCTGACGGGATGCTCTGGGAGAGCCTCTGAGCCAAGATGTCATCTTTAATGCATGTACAAGGAGTTTTGGAGTGCACTTTGTTCATCCTCACTATTCCCTGTAATTAGTGTGCCAGAAAGATCTGCTCCTACTGTGATGGTCTTGGGAAACAGTTCATACAGCTGCTGCCCAGAAATGTGGGCCACGTCTCTTGAATTGTCATGTCCAGAGTGAAAAAAACCCTCTGAAGGTATCAGTGTCTTCTTAAAGTAACCACAGAGACATCCAGAACCTTTTCCTTTACAGTGTCTCTTGCCTTTGCCTTTTATGCAAGATTTCAAAAGTTTAAGTCTTTCTGACTTTTCTTCCCATGAAAAGTCATGGCCAGAGTCTGGTCAGCTTTCAGTCTGGGGCAAGAAGAGAGTTGCTGGCAGCTCTTTGGGCTGTGTGACCTGTTTGGGGATGTTTGTGAGGCCTCTCCTCAGGCCACAGGAAGCAGGCAGCTCCAAAAAGTGCAGCAAAGCTCTTACCTTTACTTTCACCTTTAAATACTATTGAGGAGGGGGAAGTGAGCAGCAAGGCAGCCCTTGACCCCCTGGCAGTGGGGAGCAGAGCACTGGTCCTTGGCCTCGTGTCATCTGGATCCTGTGTGTTGGTGAAAGAACTGCACATCTCTCTGCATAAGCTGAAGCCTGTCACAATCGCAGTAAGATTCCTACCCTACCACCCAGCTTGTAGGACAGTGCCCCCTCTACCTCCATGCCGGACATCACATCTCCCCAGTGCTAATGGGGAAGGCTAAAATTAACCAGGAACGTAGAAACAGCTCCCAGATGAACTGGCCAGAAACCCATGATTAAAGACATAGCAGGTCGGCTAAGGCTGCCAACAAGCCTCCTGAGCAGGAAGAAAACACTTAGAACTGTCAAAGCACTTAAAGGTATGATAGTGCTTTCTGAGCTAGCCTCCTTTTTCACTTGTTATTTTTTGTGTTACCTATTTTTTTTTTCATGGAATTCATGCTGCAAAGAGTAGGTTCCTGAAAAAATGCTCCTAACCTGAGCAGTGTTTTGAGTTTTTGAAGGATCGAGGCTGCAGAGTGACTGAAAGGGTTTACAACAGGATCAGGTTGTGCTGCTCTCAGCTCTGGTGCTGACTCTCTCTTTTCTCCTAAGTTTCACCAAGTCACTTAAACCCTTCTGCAGCCTCACTGCAACATAACTTAAAACTTTTTCCAGATTGAGAGCCTTCTTTCCTAAGACTGAAATTTCTAAGAATGAGGAACTACACAACTCTTTAGAGATGTTGTGCTAAAGGCAGTCATACTTGAAGTTAATGACTGCATGAGATCAAACATGTTACAGTCTTTCTCTTTTTCTATATTTTATTTCATTTGTGCATCTGAATTGCTTGGGGGAGGAATCCTGGCTTTGCTGATTTCTGAGTATTGTCCACCACAATAATACCAAAATAATATCTTTTGGGTATAGAAGTTATGAAGTTTTGTCCAGACAGTAATTGTGCTAGTAACTTTTCCTATTTCTACATGTCTTAACACAGGAACAGAGGAAACATTTACAATTCCTTTTTTTTTTTTTTTTTTTTAATAGGAAAAGGTGATGGCTAAACCACATTTTGGCAAGGGAAGTAGGGATGGGTATATGAGCTAAAGTTTCTTTTAGCTCTCTTTATATTGGCTAATTGTCAAATTGACTCGTTTCCATTCATGGGTATGTACAGTACTGGAATTTACATGTATGTATATGTTTATATATGTATGTAAACAAGGTGCACATATTTTTTTACAAGCTTACCTTGTTGTCACTGTAGAAAATAAAAAATACAACTACAGCAGACTGTGTGTTGTGGAAAATGGTTGGTTTGATTTTGTCACACATAGCATTAGATTGTACTGGCAAGTGCTGCAATGGACTTATCAGCAGGCCACTGCCTCAGGTCCATGTATAGTTACTCTTCCTGATTCATTGCGTGGTGAGGGAACTGGAACAGTGCATCAAGATAAGCACTCAGTACACAAGAAAAAAAGTAGAAGCTAAAATCCATTTTCTTGAAATTGTTCAGCTGCATCTCTTGAGATATTTTGCACTAAGTCATACATCTAGGGCTCCAAAATCTGGGGTGGTTTGGGTATCATGCTGAGCCACAGTGAGTTCAAGAGACAATATCCTTCTCTGTAGGAGGCAATGGTCTTGCAGAGAAGGGAACAGGCTGTATTTTGGCCCAGATCAAAGGCTCTGGGAAAACCTGGTGCTCAGCTGCTGTCATGGGATGGCGAGTGGTTGGTGCCTTCTGCAGTGAGGAGGTCCGTGGACAAGCCAGGCTACTCTAGTCACTTTCCTACTGCTTTGACACTGCCTGCTACCCAGCTGTGGATACCCAAGCAAGGAAAACCAGAAAAATTATATAGATTTTCCGTACCGGACTGGAAGTAAGTCTTATTTCAGATCTTAATTGCATTGGCTGTACAATAGAAACAAGAGCTGCAAGAGTTATAATACATTTCTGGATCAGAAGTCCTTTGCAGGAGAGTGCTGTGGTACCGCCGGCTAAGGTACCAGGCACCCACCCGCGGTTTCAGGGGCTGGCTGGGCTGCTCCGGGTGCGGGAGTGCTGGCGAAGGTCCTGCAGGTTTTCGCCTAATCCACCAGCGGTATGGGCGCGCTGAGGAAGGAGGGACGAGGCGGAGGGACTTCCCAAGGTGTTCTATTCAGGCACCGGGTTTGTGCTGGGAAGCACTGGCACGGCATTCCACAGTTACATATATACCATCACGAGTGGGTCGGGGAGGATACAAAACATCCTATGGTGTAGGGACACGGGGTTTGAATTTGGCAGGCTAGCAGCGGATTGGGGAATACAGAACCTTCCAGGGGAAGAAACCAAATACAGGGGGAGGAAGGGGGGAGATGGCAGTGCCTGACCTTGAGAAAAACCAAAACCTGGTCATAGCACACTGCAACAGGAGAGGGTTTTTTGCAAACATAGCTGCTCTACCTGTGCAGGATGGGATTGTTGACATACACTCATATTTTCAATACTTTGCACGGGCAATTATGGATCCTAGTGTTTTGCCAAGTCTGCTAAAATCTGGAATTTGAAATTTAGAATACTAAAGTGCTTCCTGAAAGGGAAGTCTGCACTGTGTAGACTGCGGGATTTGAAATTCAAATTCAGCTGTTGTTCTGGCCAAGGAAATCCTTCAGCCAAAGCACTCCTGTAATACCAGAGAATCGATTGGAAAATAACCAGCACCACAGAAATCTCTGCTTGTGAAAAGCACAGCTTTTCTGAGCTGTTCAGAAATTTATTTTGTTGAGAGAAAGGGAACCTTTTTTTTTTGCCTGTAAGCTGTTAGAATTTTCTGATTTACACAGGTTATTTCTTTCATCATCGGTTTTAAAGACCCAGACTGCTTGTGATTGTGTGCGTGAAGTTTGTCCTTGCTTAGGACGGCAGGTGATCACAGCTCATCACTGTCTGATGCGTGAAAAGCTAGAGATTGAAAGAACAACACCGTGACAGCTTTACTTGGTGCCTTGGAACGATTGATGTTTATGATGTGCATAATGAACACAAAGTATTCTGTACTGCAATTTCTACATAGTGAATGACTGTCCCCTTAGCCTGAGCAGGGGTTGCCTTTTAATCTAACACAGATGTTTTAATGAGCTTTTCAGGTTCTGTAGTGATGGTGTTGGCAAAGCACCCGACGAGGTGTACAGGGCCCCTCCAGATGCCTTGCTGCTTCTGGACAGTCAAGCAGCTCCTCAAGGCACCTCCTTTCACCCGCAGTGAGCTGCAAGTTTGTATTCCCCACCGTCAGTTGCTGGATAGGCCATTGACATCCACATCTGCAATTTCTGGGTTGGGCAACAGACATTCTGTTCAATGAAGAATTTTTCTTCCAGACCTAAATTTGGCTGTGACTGTCTCAGACTCTTTCATTTGGCCTCCAGCAGTTTAGATTACTGAGGAAAGATTGCCACAGCTCTCTGCTCATTTCATTGACCTCTACACAGCCATGGGTCTACTTGATTTTTGCTTTGACATCTTCTAGTAGGGCAGCCTAGCCTGAAAGTCCATGTTCTTGTGTGGGGCTGGGAGGTACAAGCACGAACCATCGAGGCTTGCTCTTTTGCTTGGACAGGCTGAGGTGGTATAAAAAAAAATACAAAGGGTCAGTACCTCTGCAGAATAATCTCTAAAGGCACACAAATATATATGCTCAGCATCCAGAAGGTTTCATCAATTAGCCCTGAAAGTTTTATGATTCTTTGGCTCTATTTTTACCCTTTCATCTTTGTACATTAAACTACCAGCCTAATGCGTCCTCTGTTTTCCTCTTGTGTGTGGGAATAACCCAAAGAATACATCTATCTAAAAGAAGAGAAAGCAGGTGGAGGATAGAGAAAAGAACAACCCTATTTTAAGAGCAACCTTATTTATTTCTGTCCTAGTGGAGGTGTGTGAGACTCCTAAGTGTAACTGATTCATCATAAGAGCTCAGCAAGGTCTGGTTTCTGCCAGTCTGAATTCGAAGGGTGCTGTGGGAAAGATGGCATCCATACGGGGTGGCATGTCTCTGCTAACACAGCAAGGGACTAGCTCTGGATCTTCCATGTATTAAATTACAAAAAAGTGCATTTAAGAATAAAGCTCTTTAGTGTGTTTGCATATTAATTGCCATTAAATTGAGAGAAGGAGGGAAGGGAGGGAGGGAATGAGATAATCCCATCTCTATAGAATATAAGAAATAATCACATTATTAGATGAATGAAAGCTGTTGCCAGCTCAACTGTAGCACCGGGTTTTCTGGAGGGCAAGAATGCTTCAGATATTTCTGAGTTTGGAATAGTCACATTTTCCCTTCAATCAAGACCTTGTGTGGTACTTGAGTGTTGCACTGTTTGGACACAAAGAAAACACAAGCAGTTGACTAGGTTGAGGAGCAAGGAGAGAGCTAAGAGAGAGGACAGAGTCCTCTGACTTTTATTTATATGTTTTTAGAAATCACTGTGGATTAGATAGAAATTACCACCTCTTAATTACACTGGTCAAAGGAAAAATCTATCACATGTCTCTCTTTAGGGGAATGGAATGAAAACAACAAGGACAATTAGCAAAAACATGGCTATGTTTACAACAGCATGCGTGAGAAAGTACTACAACAAAGAAAAACATTGAAGAACTACAAAACTCAAAACAACACTTGAGCATATGATATGGCACTTCAGTGTGATGCTTAATTCAGTATTATTGTGACTTAAGTGGAAGATTAGGTTTAGGAACACCCTGCTACGTCACACTGCACTGAAAATTGGACTGTGTTGAGGCACAGACACAGATAATCATAGCAAGGCTCTGAGTGTTTCTCTGATGTTCCTTAGATTACATTGAATTTGGCTTGGCTTGTTGGAAAATTTTTGGCATCCATTTAACTGGGTTTCCTGTAACTTTTCTAAAAATTGTTTCAGTCTCAAAATCCTTGTTTTAGACTCCCCTGCACCCCCCAACCATGTACTTTTCCCCTCTCTTATGGTATAATATTATCATACAATATCAAGATGTTAAAAAAAAGTTACCAGAATATAAACTACATTTCAAGTGACTTTATTTTTCTATGCAGTGCTTTATATCTAAAAGACCAGACTTCTGTGAAGTTTTTTATTTTAAATATTTTTTAATTGAGTAAACTAAAGTCTACTTATGAAAGACAAACATGTAATGTATCCCACCTACATAAGCAGTACAAAAAAGATGCTCATCTGGAACGAAATCCACTTGGACTAGAAAATAACATGTATCTAGATGAGTTGTTAATCCAGAAAGCATCCTCTCCTTCCTGTTTTGAAGAGCATTTCATACTTCCTGTATGCAATTGAGCTATTATTCTTACTTTTAGTTGAGATGGAAAATCGTTTTCTCTCAACATTCTGCAAGTTAAATGTCTTTGTCAGTAAGTTAGAATAGGTAATAACATATTTGGTAGATTTGTACTAATCCATTGGTACAAAGTAGAAGTATGTGCTGTGCCTATAGCATTGTTGATACCAGTGTAAGGACAGTGCCATATTTTCAACCTCTTTCACAAATGGCTACATCTTTGATTAATCATTTAAAAATGTTGGAGTCTTTCCTGTGTTCCTGTGTGAGCAAGAATGTGAAATTTCCTCTGATGAGTGAGACCAGTTTGCATGATTCAGTTTGTCTGACGAGTTAGATGACTCTAGCTGAATTCCCAGTCCAGTCACTCCTGAAAGGAGAAGAGGTATCATCATTCAAGGCAATGATCCTGGCCTGTATTCTGGAAGCAACCCAATATTCTGGAAAAATGTGCCTGGAAGACTAATTAGGGTTACAAACATTTGAAAGCCAGTATTTGTGGCATGAGAGCCAGGGCTGTGACTACCAGCAGTCATCATCCTCTGAAAGAGCACTCCACTCATTTACAAATCTAACTCAGTGGAAGTATTGCTTTTGAGGAGACTCCTCTGAAAACCAGACATTCTAAATCTAAGTGAAAACACCATTTCCATTTCCTGATCTTCGAGAATAAATTCTAATCTAGTCCCACTTGTCCTCAGCAATTTTTCTTTGGCAATGACATTTCCAGGAAACACGTATAGCTGCTTAGAGCACCACCTCTGTACTTGAACAAAATAGCTGAAATTCAACACTCAAGCTTTTGAAGATAACTAATCCAAACCCATTTATCTCTAAGATTTGAGCCCAGATTTATAGCCCCTGTCTGTAATCATGCAAAAGTTAATATTTGACAGTTGTGGGTTTTCTTACTGCGAGAATTTCTTGCAGACTGAGGCTCAGATGGGAAGACATTTTCCAGGCTGAAAAAAGCCTTTCTGAACTTCATGTGAACAGCAGCAATCAGATCAGTGCCACTGCTGAGCAACAGTGGATTGTGGTCATGTATTTTGGGTTGGTTTGTGCTTTCTTTTTAACTTTCTGCCTTTCTGAGGCTGGGACAGGACAGAACAGTTCCTGTGCCAGGCTCCACCGCTCCTATCCCCGGCCCCAGTGAGACAGGAAGGCCTCTGGGATTACAGCCGATGCAGATGGCTGTGCTCCAAGGTGCACATTTCCTGCAAGGAAGCTCAGCTGGAAATGCTGAAAACCAGCTGTAAAACCAGGTCCTACACAAGGCTTCTTTACTGGAGCCTGTGCTGCAAAAAGAAGTCAGAGAGAGTTCAGCAGTGTGAGCTCCTAATTCTGCAGGTTTTTCGAAACCATAAAGGGCACAAAGTGCTTTGTCAGGGACCTCATGCAACACTTACATGTGGGCTCTCTTGTCCCTGCAAATGAAGACAGGGTGTGAGGCAAGGGAGTAAAGGTTCTGGCCAGCATGTACCTGAGTTGTTTTTGCAAAGTTCCATGGCTCTTCTTAAGGATGTGCCACCATCTGGGAAGTGCTGTGCTGGCTGTCCTTGGGTTAGAAACTCTTGCATTGAGAGCTGGGACTCCTGGGTGTGGCAGCATTAAAACTCCCAGCCTCCTCCTCTGGGAGCACCTGATGCTCCTGCACCCACAGCGGGGCTTGTCTCCTTCCTCCTCATCCCTCTAGCTGCAGAAGCAGTACCACCTGCCTCCTCACTCCTCCCAGGGCAGTCACCTGCAGCAAGCGAAGGTGCTCCTGCATCCTCAGTAAGGCAGTGTCTCTCTCAAAAGCCTTTATCACCTGCTTGTACACCTCTGCACAAAGTTAAAAAACAGTGGGGAGAAAAACTACTCTGCCCCAACAATCTGCTGCTCCTTTGCAGAAGCTTTTGTTTGGTTGGTTGGATTTTTGCAGCTCTTGTACATAGAGGATTTAGTTGCCTTTTCTCCCCTTTATTAATAGGTCTCTGCTGTCACAGTTTGGATTTCCAGTTTAACACAAATTCAGACCACACATCGAGGCTGGAGAGGAGATGATGACCTAGTAGAGCTGCACACCAGGTGCATCCCCTCCCACAGAGTGCTTGGGCCACACAAATGCCCGTTACTGTGCTAAGCAGAAAAAGTCACTAGCCACTGACTTAACAGGCTCCCTGCTTACTGGAGCTGTCTACCTCCAGGTGTACCCCTTTCTTGCTGCTGATGCACCCAGCAGTGTCTCTTCCCCCTCTGCTCTCTCAAACTGTGCTTGAGGTTCCCAAAACAACCAGATTTAGGGCTGTACTGCCACTCACTGCGGTGCAGAAATGGGCAAGCCCTGGAGGTGGTGAGTTTACTGGACTTGTAGCCTCCCCAGAGCCCAGAGGTGCTGGTGTTTAGAGCCTGGGCTTTAGGGGAAGGGGATTTACCCTTTCATTGACTGCTCCCACCAGGCTCTCTATGATGCAGATCAGTTAACCATTGCTGTTTGGCTGCATGTGCAGAAAAAGACCAATGCCCAGCTTAACAAACCAGTGGTCAATTCATGTAGCTGTGTCAGGCTACCTCGCTCCGCTTGCTCTCAGAGAGAGTTTTCCCTCCAGCTCTTGAGGCCATGCAGCTGTGCCATTTAAATATCTTGGTTGTTTCTCTCTGGTGCCTCTCCTGCAAGATGTTTACTTCTGTCTTTCACAGTATGAGAGAAAACTGCAGATGTTGAAAACACTGGTGAAATATAACCCATCAGGTTTAAGCTATAAAATAGTTCAGCCTCTGTGATGTGCTGCTCTAATTCCATAGCTGTTCATTGTTTGAAATGAATTCTTACTTGAATTCAAATATTAAAAACATTAAGACAGAAATGAACAAGTAATGTTGATTCATAAGCAAGGGGATGTCTAGATTTTCTTCAAACTCACTGATCATGGGTGTGAGAGAAACAAACACCACCTCAGCTTTCTCAGTCTTCATAAATTTGACCTGATTTAGTGTCTGTCAATCTCCTCCAGAACACCACCATAAAATCTGTGTTTCTCCAATAGGTTCTGTGGACCATAGGAGTTATTGGAACTATATAGGAGTTATTCCAGGCTCACCTCTGTTACAGACTGACAGTAGGCTGAGACCTTTACTGCTCAAAAAACTGCAGCAATAGCTTTGTATGGGAGCAGCTTGTGTCTGGGCAGCCTGCCCTGAGGTCCAGGGGCTCTGCTGTGCTGTGAAAAGGCATAGCAGCATGGTGCCCATCTCCCCTCCATTGCTTTCCCTTCCCATGGGTGCAGATGTGACAATTTGAACACTAGTTATTAATTCATAATTGTAGCATAAACCAACAGTAAGAGCAGAGAGAACTGGTGATCCCTTCTCTGTCTAGTGCTTGGTCATTGAATCTTGTTTTTGAAGGCTCCTTTACTGGTACCCCTCTGCTGTGATGGTTAGCACAAACATAAATATCCCTGACAACAATGAAAGGGAGAGAAAATCTTTCTTAGGTCACCGGAAATAATGGATTTGGTCACGAAACCTTTTAATTTTAAACAGAGTGATTTGGTCAAGGTGGGCTGTTTGCATGCAGGCAGGACACTTCTGTACCTTTTAGAATTTGTGGTTAAAATATTCCCCTTAGACTACCTTTTCCACTCATCTAGTTTACACAAATATTTGACTTGAACTGATACTGCTATTAATCTGTTTAGAATGCTGCTATACTGTTTACACAGAAAGGAAAGCTGTAAGCCTGCTTGTCCAAATAGTTTTAAGGAAGGGCAATGCTGCTTTTTAGCACCTGGCATAAATATTTGGAAAAATTTATAAATCCCAGATAACCTTGCCTCTCTCAGATGTAATTACTGCTTCCTAAAACCTATTCCCCAAAGGTCCTCTCATTTTTTTGTTGTTCATTTAGGAAGAACCTGATTTTTTTCTCTGTGAATTTTGTTTGCACATTCTTCATGATCCTAACCAATGCTATGACTTTATTAATTAAAATGTTTGTCTACCTATATTTGTACAGATAACACAATCTGGCAGAATGCAGCCACATCACTTAAAAGTGCCTGTGATGTGAGTTAAAACATGCCTACTTGAACAGATCATTTCTGAACAATGCAGTAGGCTATCTCAAGTTCTGTATGTCCTGTTCCTCTTCTTCCATACATTCGAATTGCCTTATTATTCCCTTGAAGATTTCCTATACTGAGAAAGATTGTCTTTAAATAATAAAAATCTCAGTGCCACTGCAGTATGGTGGGGCTTGGTTTTGAGGCTGTATTTTCTTTAGCTGAGGTGTTTCTGAAACAGGTTTGTTTTTCCTTAAGGTTTTCTGTATTACCAACGGTTTTTTAATCATTTCTGTTAGGAAAAATATATGTGATATTTCATGGAAGGCAAAAAAAGCCCCTTCAGTATTCTCAAAGCAGTTTACAGTTGGTTTCTTTTGACTGTGAGCCAAAAAAAGAAAAAGATCAGCCAGAATATTTTTATATGATTATGATTATTATACTGATATTCCAAGAGTGAATTGCGTGTGCTACAGTCTAAGCAATCTCCCCACCGAGCAAGGGGGAGCTGAGCGCCTTAGGGGCAGGGGTGTGTTTTCTGCATTGAGTTTCCTATACAAACTATTGATAAGTGCTGTGAGACAAAAATATCTTTATGAGGTGTTTTCCCAGCTTCATTTAAAGTTTCTGTGATGTACCTTTTTTTTTCTTCTTCTTTTTAAAGAAAGAAAGCATTGCTTTAGCACGAGAGCTTCTTTGAATTTGAGAGATCAGTTTCAGCGTGCTTGATCTCTTGTACTAGTTCAGCTTTTCAGAAAACATTAGCTTCCTGGTTTTAAAAATTTGGGTCTGTTGAATCACACTAATAAAAATGCAAATTGACAAACACTAAAACTGATCACTGGAGTTAAAGTGCATTATAAATAATGATGTTATCTACAAGTACAAATTCACTTCAGAAAAAATTATCTAAATTTTGAAATGGAAAATCGAATTGAAAAATATGGGAAGAATTTGGAATTTCTTAGCATAATTTCCACCTGCTTCTGTCTCATCTTGGGGACAGCAACATGGGGGAATGCAAGGAGCTGATCCAGAGGACATCTGGGGATGATGGGATCTGCCTGTCAGGGGATTTGTGGGCACTGAAGGGGAAGAGAAGGCAGTTCAAAGATGGAGGAGAAGGATCTGGGGAAAGAGTTGTGGGTGGGAAAGCCATGGATGCTCAAAAGAGAGCACATGGTAGAGAAGGCAAACTAAAGACCAACCAAGCCAGGAAAGGTTCAAATATATTTAGGTATCTGCTACCAAGATTGGAAACACAAACCAGGTTATTTGTACGGCTGTGAAGTTAGATCAGATCTTTTTTAAAGCGATGTGCACAAATATCACCTGGAAATTCCAATGTGTTTTCCACAGGCTCCATGGATCTGGTGAAATTTTGTGAATTGTCCCAAAAACCATGTGTGCAGGAAATGAGTAATCATACAGATAAGGAAGTGATGAAGGGGTATATATTTCCTAAAGAAGTCAGAGGAGGAAGAGATGACAAAATTTGAGAGGCACTTTGAAAGGAACTGTGCCATACTTACATTCTGCTCAGTGTCACATATAATTTCTTTTTAGCTCACAGCAATCTGATTTCTTTCCAGTCAGCTTTCTCATATGCAGAAAATCCACTAAGTTGCATTTCATTACAACCCAAAGATTAAAAAGTGATTTGTTCCTCTTGAACTGGTGCTCTGTAAATGTTCAAAGTGCTTGTAACGCATTCTGTATATTGCAGAGCAGAGCAATTGCATCCCGTCTCCAGGAAGCTTGCCAGATCCCTCTTCTCTGCATTGTCTCTGAGTCAGGAAATCTAAACATGTATTGCAGTTTGTCAAACTTCCCAAAGTGCTGCTATATATTGTGGGGCATGGTGAGACTCTGTTTATACCTCCCTCAACCATGAGTGTGAGAGCATGGAAAGAAGAAGAAAAGTAATATGTTCCCATTGGAAACTGAGAGTATTGGTGTACAGACTGTCTGATTTCAAAGTTGGGGGTCAGTCCTCAGCCTGTGCACACAGGCAGCCAAATGCCTGAAAAAGCTGACAGTAATTGAGCTGAGTGCAATTTTTTGGTCCAACCTCTTTGGAGACAGGTAGAGGGAAGGAGAAAGAGAGACAGAGGAGGAAGAAGTGGTAGATGCAAACAATGAATCTGTATTCAACGGCATGGAGAAATATTGTGAATTTGTGTAGGTGTTAACAAATAATGTTAGGAGAATGGAAATGCAAATACAGATGTCTGACAGTTAATGCACAGATTTTGACATAAAAATGTTTCAGATTTTCTTCCTGTATGTACTCTAATTCTGTTGAAATAAAATATTGCAGTTTTGGTGGGAGTTTTATGAGTCGTACAAAGCAAGATGAACAAAATATTTTTTAATGTGTACCTGATTCATTAAAATATTTGAAAAATATTCATCATATTAAGCTTGAAGATGTTAAAAATCTCCACCCAAACATATCTGTACATTTCATATTGTTACTATTTACATCCTTCTACAAAATTCACACACACACAAAAAAATGAATGCCAAGACTAGATGCTTTCAGCATTTTGAAATACTAGATACCTATGAAGGTGTCTGAAAGACATACAGGCATTCTTCTGTAAAAGTTGAAGTTTGGAAGTGTTGTTGTGTGGCTCTCCATGCCTATTTCCAGAGAAGCAATGTAACAGACCATGAGACAGGGCTCCCCAGGGCTGACGCTCACCTCTGTACTGAACCTTGCTGCCAAACAGTCACAGTTTGTGGTGAAGTGGGGAGGGGAGGGGCTGTTGAGTTAGATCTACTTTAATGTTATTAGGAGAGAAAGGCAGGAAAGCCTCAGAGGATCAGATCCTCTACAGTTCTTCCAGCCTTTACCACAACACAGAGCTTCCTTCTGACCTAGGAAGGTCAGGAGGGAAGTCACCATTTGATCTGCTTTTTATTGTCATCCTAGTATTCCCCATGTTTTCTGTCTTCCCCTTCCTAGGAGCACACTTCAGGCACCACTGGCCTGAGACCTTCTGTAAGGAGAGGACTAGGGAAACCAACAGGTCAAGGGAGAGCTCTGCACTTATGAGACCCTGGCTGAGGTAGTGTGTCCAGAGCTGGGGCCCACAACACAAGGACGACATTGACCTGGTGTTGGAAGGAGTCTGGAGGAGGGCCGCTACCCTGATCACAGGGCTGGAGCACCTCTATGAAGACAGGCTGAGAGAATCAGGACTTTTCAGCCTGGAGAGGAGAAGGCTCCAGTGAGACCTTATAGCACCTTCCAGTACTTAAGAGGGGTTTCAACATGGCTATAGAGGAGCTTTTCACAAAGGCATATAGTGGTAAGCAAAGGGGAATGGCCTTAAGCTGAAGGAGGGTAGGTTTAGATTAGATATTAGAAATAAATTCTTTACTGTGAGGGTGGTGAGACATTGGAACAGGTTGTCCAGAGAGGCTGTGGACTCCCTATCCATGGCGGTCTTCAAGACCAGGTTGAACCTCTGGCTAACTTGGTCTAGTGAAAGGTGTCCCTCCCCACAGCAGGGGGTTTGGAACTAGATGATCTTTAAGGTTGCTTCCAACCCAAACCATTCTATGATTCTATGATTAAATGGTGGCCAGAAGAAACCTTTCAGGGAAACGTAGATCAGGACATGCACAGTGCAGTGCTCCCTCTGGCACAATCTTCAGGCCATCAGCAGTGTGTATTGATGTTGACTCACGATAAATGTGATTCGGGGTTCACTATTCTGCAAAGAAGTACACACATCACAGAGTTTTCCCTGCAAATCTTTCTGAAGTCACGGGACTACCCTCTTTTATGAAGACCATTTTTCCAAATAATTATGTGCAGGCTGAAATATAGTATTGGGCCTGGATGGTGGCTGAGAAGAGCTGTCTCCTGTGGCCCTGGATGGCTGCATTGGCTGGTAGGGAGACAAGGGGCAGGAATTTAGTTCTGCCTCATCTCCTCTCCCTGAGCAGACCTCTGCAAACAGAAGGCAGAAGGAAATTGGTGTTTGAAATAGAGAAGTCCATGTTTGTCCTAGTTTCAAAGA
>VYZT01007905.1:184214-258094 GCA_013400735.1 Pomatostomus ruficeps | reverse complement strand
AGAGCTCATCCAGAAACAGTTTTGTTCAGAGGACACATCCGCTTGGGAGCTGTAAATCAGCTATGGCTCTGAGGAGGGCTTAGGGAAGAAGCCCTGTGTACTGGGGCAGCCCATTTCCAGCTGAGTCTTCTCAAATCCCAACAAGTTTTTTGTGTGGCCCTTCTTGATGCACAGCACCTTCATGAGCAGACCCTGGAATGCAGAGAAAAGTTGGCAAAAGCAGGTGGAGGGAGGTAAAGAAAAAGGAGCAGTGCTGTTAGCTCTGCTTGGAGGCCCCTGTTATCTTCTGCCAAATTAAATTAGGGTTTAATTACAACCTAAAGGAGAAATCTAATTTTGATGCTAGAACAATGCATATGTTTTATAATAACAGAGAAACAAGCACATTCCAGTGAAGTCCACGAGGAATCAATTTCCTCTGGGGCCACTTGTTGGCCGCTTGCCTGTTTCTCTTTACTCCCATTTTTTTAGAACCAATTTAGGTTTTTGGAAATGGGAATGCTGAATCAGTGTTCAGCTTTTAATCACCCCATCTCCCCCTCAATTGGCTTTGCTGGACCTGAGCCTGCAGGCACTTGCTCCTCCTGATGCTGAGTCACCTGAGGCTGCTGAGTTGGTGGCAGCTGAGGGTCCCGAGCATCTGGCAGGAGAGCAGCCTCTGCCCCAAAGGCTTTGGCATGGCCCCATTGCTGGCTCTTTCCTGCTGGGGATGCTATGACAGCTCCCTGCCCTGCTCTGCATGTTAATTAAGCAGTAATGTATTTTCTCTGGGTCCCCCAGCAGCCACCATGTGATTGTGCATGGCAGAGCTGCAAATGAAGATGGTCTCCAAGCTATTAACACCTCAAATTGCTCATCAAGAGCCCGGCAGAAGGGCAGCATGTCAGATATTATTTCTGGTCCACATTAAGCACTCTTGGTATTCTAAGTGATCAGAATAAACTAATTCAGTCTGACACCAAGGGAATCAAGTATCAAGTCTCAGGAAGGTGAGATCAGTAGAATTTAAGCATCCATACATCTAACCTTGCTGGAGCCCGTCAGCAGAGCCTCCCAGCATCCATCAGATATACACATTTATTTTGATCAGGAGAGAAAAATATTTTTCTGCCTGGACAAGACTCTTGTGTGCTTAGATCTTTTTTTCTTCCAACTGCTCAAGCCATTTTTTCCTCCTCACTCTCTAGTCCCTGCTGCTGCTTGGAGCTGAGCAAGGGTAGAAGCAGCAGAGTCCAGCTGTGGTTGTGGGGTTGGACGTGCCCAACCCGTGCCAATCCATGCTCCTTCTCTGACACAGTGGAGCCATGAATCTCCCGTGGCTACTCTTTGTCTGCACCTACAGGGTTAGAGACAGACTGAGAACAGGCTCTCTTCACCCCTTGGATCTTTGATAGCTCAAAGCTGAGTTAAGCCTTTGCACCAAGAGGTTTTCTGTAGCATTGGAATAGATCGTCAGAATCTCCCCACAGGAGATACTAATTCTGGAGTCCAATTCAAATATTTTGTCCTATTTTTTACCTTCAAGGTTTCTTCTTGAAAGACTAATTTGTCCCCTTTCTAAGGGCAGTAACCAGCTCCCTGCTTTCTTTGGGTTTCCCCTCAAAAGGAAGACAAAGGATATATAAGGATATTCTTAGAGACCTGTGACAGAAGCTGCCAAAGGCTCAGCCCCAAATGTAGCTGTTCTCTAGAGCTTTCATCCTTTATTCAGGACCCAGGCCTTGTTATTTGCATTGATCATTGCTGTTCCTGCATCACCTCTCTGTCCCCTCTGCGCAAGATGTGTCCCCTCCCTGGGACAGAGCTAACAGGCACTGGGCAATCCATGTGCCAGGATGGATCAGCAGGGAGCTCTGCACCTCTGTGGCACATGTCAAACCACCTTTGTGTGTTGACCTAACATCTCTGGACAGTGGGAACTTCTTGGCTACAGATCCAGGGTAATGAATTGCCAGTAGATTCTTTGGGGAAAGGATATGTTGAGCTAAACATGTAGAAAATTATTCTTTCCATTCGGGATTATCTTGGCCAATTTGTTTTGAACAGAAGCCTTTCTCCTCACAAGTGGGTCTTCCTATAGCATTAATGATTTCTCCTGTCTCTGTCCTCTCTCATTCCATATCCCCAGGCAGGTGTCACTGTAGAGACCCTGCAAGTCAGACCCCAGCCTTGGTGCTGACCAAAAATGCTCAATTCTGTGTTATAGTTGATGGGGTTTTGCTTTGTTGTTTTCATAACAAGGAAGAAATGGAAAATGCAGACAGTGAAAAAGAGTGCAAGGCAGAAATCTGACAGCAGTGCTCTGTCAGCCACTGGCGGGGAGAGGCAGGAACATTGGGAACATCCATCAGAAATGCATTTATCCCCCATGCCCCTGGTGCTGGGGAGTCTCAGATGAGTGACAGTAGTGCACACCCCCCTTCTTGCCCCTGGTGCTCTCAGCTCTTTAGGGGCCTATGTTTTGGGCTTTGGTAGCCCCACAGGTGCTATTTCCCTGCTTACATCCCCGTGGTAACTTAGAAAAGGAGGGCTGAGTTTTGAGGGGAAGTTGCTGCTGATGTTCAGCAGCAGCAGAGCAGTGGTTTGCTTGGTGTAACAGAAGTGGTTTCCCATTTCTCAGAGTTGGAGTCTCTTGGAGCAAGCGCTGGGCACTGGGCAGGGAGCGCCTCTGGGGTGGCCACGTGACTGCCATGGACAGCTTGCAGAGAGTCTCTCTACTCATGGGCAGAGGCACTGGGGAGCTGAAGCAAGGGAGACTTGGAAATTTGCTACTTGCTTCATTCAGACAGAAGGAAAAGTAAATAAGGTGCTTGCCAAGGAGGGGATTGTCAGCCAGTGTATGTTGTTACCGAGTCTATAGTAGAGACACAAAGCTGGACATGAGATGTGGGGCAGTGATGCTTTGTCAGGACAAAGATGGGTGGTGACGATTTCCTATTTTCAATGTGTCTGTGGACTTCTTTCTTTTCTACCTTCAGCACAGTGATGGTCACTATGCACCTTCCATCTCTCTGCCTCTTCCAGCATGGTGCTGCTCTTTTCCCAGCTCTCTGGTGGGCAAGTCAGCCAGCCTGCCCCCAGGCCTGGGCATGGCACCTTCTGGTTGAGCTCTGGAAGTATTACAGCATGTTTGAGACAGCTTCTTCTGCCTCAGGGCGTCTACCCACCATCACACACCCGGAGGACTTTGACATTGCAATGAAAGTTGGAGCCCAGAAGAGCTGCATGGGAGTCACTTTAACTCTTACACTTGGGTTTGGGGAGCCTCAGCCTCCTCCTTTGCATGAGAGTGACAGACCCTGAGAGCTGTCATTCCTCACTGGACTGTGGAGTAGCTCCAGGGTGTTGGAGAGGTGAATTGAGGGTACGGGAGGCGAAGGAGAAAGCACTGCCTGGGGGAAAAGCACTGCACATCCCAAGTGCTGTCAGGTAGTTGACTGTCTCCCTGGCTTTGTACTGTGCCATCAGGACCAAGCCTGGGAGATGTTCATGTGTCATCCATGCCCAGATCAGGGGCGGGGGTTGGGTGGGGATTGCCTTCTGATTTTGGAGCCAGTCAGCAAACTCTGGCTGGAAGGTGACTCCTTTTTGCTCTGCCAGCACTGTTCAGCTGCAAATCTGGGGAGCAGCCAGCTTCTGTCCTTGCTTTCTGCACATCTTCATTAGCCAAGGCTCACAGTGGGAGCCCAAGGTACATGGGCTCTGCCAAGGGCATCCCTCTCCCTATCCAAGCCACTCTGCCAGTGCTGCCTGGATGGCTCCTGCGTGGATTCCCTCTGGGCAGGAGGTGCAGGAGGCTCAAGGCCTGATTCTACAGAGCTTTATTGCTTATGAAACAAAACTTTGATGTTTCTTTTTGGTTTGTTGGGTGGGAACAGCCCTCACAGCCCCAGACCTCATTTCTCTTAATTTCTCCATCTTTTCTCACCCTTCATTATTTTCCTGCTTCCTGCAAGCTGTGCATCAAACAGCTTTCCCAAGAGAAAATCCATCTGAACTGCTGGCACTGCCCTACCCAAAGATACTGTTTCTAGTATGGCTGTGCTCTTTTCTGGTGTGCCCCTGTCTTCAGAGGGTAGCTGAGAAATCTTTAAACTTTTAGAAGAAGAGGCTCAAGCCCCTTGTGGTAAATTTGAAACCAGGTGCCAAATCTTTACATGTTTTTTATGTAAGTCTGCACTGGGGATTTTTGTGCAGACTTACACAAAAATCCCCTTAGCCCAAGGTGGTTCCTAGACAGGGAGCACAATCTAAAACTAAATCTTATGATGAGGAGCATCGGCCACATGCTCCTTGAACTCTGACAGATTGCTGCATATTGTCTTTGCCAACTCAGAGAAAAAGTAGCAGTTGGGTTAAGGTGTGAGGACTTTGGGATGTTAGGGATGTGTCACCATTCATCTGTGCTCATGGCTGGGACAGGGAGACAGCCAGGAGCAGAGCAAGGGCAGGGCTTCAGCTTCCAGGGAGATTGAATGGGTTCAGCAAAGAGCAGGGCAGCCCAAAGAGACGCCCATCTCCGAATTAGTGGTGTGGGATGGAGCAAGAAGGATTGATTTATTCTCCACTGTGTGCTTCATGTAGCAGAGGGAGGTAGGAGTTCTGGGGGGTCGGGCACCCCAGGGGTGCTCTGGGCCCAGCTGCCATGCCATGTATTTTCAATAGTGCCTGACTCAAAGCTGCCTTTTCAGTGGCTCTGCCCTCGGGAGACTCATCCTTCTCCTCCACAGGAAACCTTTCCAGCTGGGAGCTTGCTTTGTGTGTTCCCTCTCAGTGGTAACTGTCACCTCTTTCCTGCCTGCTGGCCTCTGTCACCACCCACTTGTCCCCAGCTGTCCCCAGTGTCGCCTGGACCAGGTCAATCCTGTCTGGTCATCCCTTGTCCCATGTCCAGGAGCTCTGTGGGACCACTGGACTGTGAGCACATGTCCTGGAAGTACGCCTGCATCGCTCTGGGTAAAGCAGGGAGGAATTCTGATGTACCATGTGAGTGACCTTTAACAGTAACTTAGCAATAACGTTAACTCGGCTTTTATATGGGGTAAAAGCCCCACACTCCCAAAATCTGATTTCTTCCAGGGTGAGGATCCCAGCTCCTTCTGGGCAGGAGATGGATGGCAATTGCTGGCATACTCAGCAGGGTGGAGCATCAGTGTCTGATTTATTTTAGGATTCGACCCTAATAAGTAGATTAAACTGGAGCTGTTTTGTTTTGTTTTGTTTGCTTTTCATTTTCTGCTCATTATCGTTACAGCTTTACCTTCTCCTTCCGTGTCCCGTGGTGACCTGCTGCAGAATCCCATTTGGAGGGTGCGCTGGGCTGGGGCTTCGCTGCCTGCCCGGGATGTGCCGCATCGGCGTGGGCCGGTGGAGACACCTTCTGGGCTTCGGCGGAAGTGGTTCAGATGAGCGAGAATGTTTCCTCTTAGGTGAGGACTTCAGGACGTGCTCCATCATCTCACCTCCCTCCTTTTCCTTGCCCTGCTCTTGGCCCCATGGAAGGACAGCAATGCTGGCAGGCAGGGAACCCTCCAGCCATGCTGTGAGCCTGTCCTCATGGTTCAGCTTTTGAGATCCAGCTTCCCTCTCCTGCAGCCTTTGCCCTAAGGAGAGGACAGATTGAGAATCTCTCTCTTTCCATGGCTGGAAGCCTTCTGCTTGCCTGTCAGATCCAACCAGGAGCAGCCTGCTGCTCTCAGGTGGTTATGCTGAACCAGTTCTTTGGCTTAACCCATGCAGCCATACTCTTTGTGTTTTCAAGCTCTCAGCACTTGCCCCCATGAAGACATCTTAAAATGATGAGTATCCAGATTCTGGCCACAGAGACAGTGGGAACACTTCTCTCCTCCTTTGCTCTCCATTCCAGGAGTCAATAGTCATCTGTTTGCAGAGCTGATTTTTGAAGTAGCTGGTAAGATTGTAGTTAGTGCAGATTGCTTTAAATAGCATCTCCAAATTACAGCTGTCGGGACTTGTTTAATTTTGAACAAAGACTACAAATTGTATTTGTTGTTAGAGCAGTTGGCCATATTAGGAGGTCCTCATTAGCATAGCCCCGCCCCATTGCCATATTAGGATTGCCTCATTAGCAGAAGGACCTTTGCCTTGAGTCTTATGGAGAAGCACTTTTCTGTCTCATAGAGAATCAGTAGCTCACCTGATACCTATAAATCCCCTGGCTGCTGTGCAAAGCATGAGGAAGGAGAAGACTTAATGGCTTCTGTCATCTACAAAATCAGTGCAAGTCAGAAGAGACCACTTCCAGGGCCATAACGTGTCAAGAGAAGGAAGTACAGCTTCCTAAGGATGATCTGTACAAGGACCTGCTGTGCCAGCCTGCAGTTCTGACTGTGGCTGGCCCTGGTCCAGCTCACCTCGGACCAAGTGGCTGAGGAGCTTTAGTGCCTGCACCCCGAGAAACTGGATGAGCTACGTTCCATAGGAATACTCTGGGAGAGTCATGAGCCATGTTGGATGAAGCCTGAGGGGCCTCAGACCCTTCTCTGACTTTTCTTCTTGAGAGTGGTGGTACAGTAGTGGACTGTGGGTTTCAGCAGGAGCTGAGGACTCAGTGAGCTCAAAAATCAGATCTTGCAAACATCCGTGAGCTGTCCATGGCTTGATACAAAGTGCCCTTTCAATCTGCATCTGATTGCCTGGAGGAGAAATTCAAAGTGCGTCATGTAAGGCCATTTAAATACCTCCTGGGTGCGTGGTCTCTGGTGCTTTGTCCTGGGATCACCTGGAAAGAGTTGGTGCTTTGTTGGGAGGCTGGCCTGGCCAAGGATGCTGCACATGTGGTGCCATGCTCCAGGGAAGCAGTCTCGGTACTGTTGAGCATCCAGGAGTTGGCCTCAATGATCTTTGTGGGTCCTTTCCAATTTAGGATGTTTGTTCCATCAAACTCTTGCCTTTAATGTGGAGAGGTGGTGGTGGCTTCTGGTGCATGTCCTTTGTGCTGGCAGGGACCTCAGGCACTGTCATTATCTCTCTGTCCTGATGTTGGTGGCTCTTACACAGCCTGAGCTGGCAGGGTCGTGTCATCCCATGTGACTATTCACATGTGGTTTGCAGAAGCAGTGTGATTTCTATCTGCTCTGTTTTGGGAGGTGGGTGTGGGAAGTGGTGTAAAGCTGTGTCCCAGGCAGGCTCAAACCACCACACAGGCTGAGACTCTTTTTTTTGGTAACATCTCAGAGGTTGGAACCAGTAGGTGTCATAGGGTTGTCCTAGCCCTCATAGGAAAGATTCCTCTCCCTGGTGTCAATCCACCTGTGCTCCCATTAAATGCCCACATTAATTCCCGGATGCTTTTTGTCTCGTGTGAGGAGTGGCTGGACTGGGTGAGAGCAACCCAGAGGAGTTGACAGTTTGTTGTCAGTCCCTCCAGCTCCAGGCTGACCTGTGTCTGTCAGGAGGCTTAGTCTTAGCTCCACAGTGCTGGTGGAAGCACTTCCACAGCCCTTTGGCCCCTCTCTTTTGGGATGGGTCCTCTCTGCAGGCAGAGGAGGTGCTCTCTGCTCCTTGCCTTCCTCCCTGCATTCCCAGCCTTGACCTGAAGTGTTTTGCTGTGAAGTGCAAGACATATCTGTTCCTGAGGTTTCTTTTAAAACCAGCCCTGAAGGTCACAGGACATCCTAGAAACAAGTGGCACATCCACAGCTTCCCTGGGCTGCCTGTGCCAGTGCCTCACCACCCTCACAGGGAAAAACTTTTTCCTCATATCTAAACATACGCCCTTTCAGTTTGAAGCCTTCTCTGCCACTACATGCTCTTATAAATAGTCTTGCCCCATCTTTCCTGTAAATTCCCTTCAGGTACTGGAAGGCTGCAATTACATCACCCCAAAGCTTTCTCTTTTCCGGGCTCAACAATCCAAATCCTCTCAGCCTTTCGTCATGGGAGAGGTGTTCTATCCTTTTGATAAACTTGGTGGCCTCCTCTGGACTCGTTCCAGAGGTGAAGGAGCGGCTGCTGTGTCACAGCATCATGAGGAGACAGGCAATAAATACACAGATAATGCAACTGCTGTTCACCTGCGTGTTCATTCCTGCCGCTATGCAAATGCCTTCCAGAGAAACCCCTTTCCCGGGGCCAAGGTAAGTCTGTGGCTTTCGTCCTGGAATTTAGCAGCGCGGCTGACGGCCGAGAGCCCGTGTGCTGCGCGTTCGTGTGTTCAAACCAGCCAGCTCAGCCGCTCCTCTGGCGGGTGTGAGCCGGGGGAGGCTTTGCCCTGTGTCCCCGTGTCCCTGTGTCCCCGTGTCCCCGTGTCCTGTGTCCCCGTGTCCGGCCCAGGCCCCCTGGCCCGCTGCCCTCACGGCCGGAGCGCTGGCCGGGCCGGGCTCAGGGCTCGCCCGTGTGGCCGAGCGCCGCCACTGCAGCGCCGGGGCCTTTCCGCGGGCAGCGCTTCCCCGCCGCCCTCAGGGGCCCTGCCCGGCCCGGCCCTGCTTGCTGTGCAGACAGAGCTTTCTTCGATAACATTTTGCGGATATGATTGTGCCTTTTGATTCTCACAGTGAGGTGTGGTTTCTCAGGACCAGGGTCTTGCTGTCTCTCCTGCACAGACAGGAGGACACTCGGCATCGGCTGCTTGATGGTCACACCAGCCTCGCAGCTGAATGCACCTGGCAGCAGCTCTGTCTGTGCCTCTGAAAGCAGAGTCAAACGTTTTCTGTCTGTCACAAGTCTCAGAGTGCCCTTGGGACGATCGACCTGTGCAGAAGCAGCTGCCAAAACACAGCTCCTGGAGGCTGATCCCCAGCTCCACACGCACCCCTTGGCAGCACAGGTAGAAGACCACCAGCTCCAGGTTCTCCTTAATGCACCAGATGAGTTTGCCTTCAAAGAGGCCAATGGAAGTGCGGTCTGTCCAAATGCTCAGCTCCTGCACCAATCCCCACCAAAAAAACCCCAAAAAGCAAAGAGCATTCCGTGAGCAGGAGCAGAGCCTGGGCACTTCTACAGTGCCTGCCCCATCTGCCTATCCCCTGCCTGCTTCTCATTTGGTTTCAGCCTCATGCTGGCAGGGTCCAAAAGGAACATTTCTGCTTTGCCATCATGCTCAAATAAGAAATGCACCTCTGCCTCCAGGGGGCAGACATTGATGGTTATCTTCTTGCAGCTGCTGGGACAGTTCTGTGTGTTGTACCCGTCCATAAAAAGGGAAAAGGCTGCAGAGGAGACTCTTGCTTTTAGCACACATGGAGGAAAGCACTGTGTGCCAGCAGCGGGAGGTGGCACTGGAAAACCACAGCCTAACAAACAGGTGAGGAAAAAGGATCCCAGTCAGGGGTGCAGGGCACAGTATGTGTGCTCATCCTTGCATTGCTTTGATGCCCCTGTATTTAGTGCCTCCACATGAGAAGTCTGATGATGCACAGGCCACTTCAAGAGAGTTTTAAACAAAATAAATTCAAAAGTGGCTGGCAAAATAACAGTACACCAGGCACACAGGTTCTTTCCCTTTCTTTCTTGGGTTGCCTTTCCTGCAGGGAAGGCTTTTCTCTATAGAAAGGCTTTTGAAAAGATATTTTTAAAATAGTTTTGCTTATCTTTTTCAGAAAAGCCATGCAACTGTGTTAGATTTCATGGGTTAGCTCAAAATCTGAGGGATGGAAATAGAAAAGGTCAGTTCCCAAGGAGAATGTGAAAGATAACGCATGACCCATCTTGCAGGTGTGAAACTGAATTTGGAATGAAAGGGTTAAAGGGGCAAACAGAAATCCAGATTATACATCAGCCTGGCTAAAGGTCCTCTTCAGTTTTTAAACTATTTTGAATTAATTTCTCTGATTTGTTAAAATACCCCTAGCCCATTAGAGCTCCCATGGAGAAAAGAACTTAATTTCAAATGTCATTTAAAAAAAAAAAAAAGGAGCAACTTTAAAAATAGAAATATACCAGCAGTTACAACAACATTTTTAGGCAGACTTTATCCAGCAGTGAGGATGCAATGTAATTACAGGAAATGCAATTCCCACTGTGATTTCTCTGCAGGTTCCCCTCCGACATAAACATAGTGGCAGGCCAAATCATAAAATCTTAGCACTAATACAGATTAGTGAAAGGTTGACACGTACTGGGTTGCATGGCAACATTTTGGTAGCATGGGGGGGCTACAGGGGTGGCTTCTGTGAGCAGCTGCCAGAAGCTTCCCCAAAGTCTGACAGAGCCAATGCCAGGTGGCTCCAAGATGGAACCACTGCTGGCCAAGGCCAAGATTTTGGTAATGCCACAGGAAGAGAAGCTGGGTGGCCAGGATACAATCCAGAGACTTAACTCCTTCCCCCTGGAAGGAGATTTCTCTGGAAGACATTTGAGGAACTAGAAAATGAGGAGGAAAAAATGGCTTGAGCAGTTGGAAGAAAAAAAATCAAAGCACACAAGAGTCTTGTCCAGGCAGAAAAAACACATTTTTCTCTCCTGGACAAAATAAATGTGTCTGCCTGATGGGTGCTGGGAGGCTCTGCTGACGGGCTCCAGCAAGGTTAGATGTATGGATGCTTAAATTCTACTGATCTCACCTTCCTGAGACTTGATACTTGATTCTCTTGAAATCACGTCAGACTGAATCAGTTGCATCTGATCACTTGGAATACCAAGAGTGCTTAATGTGGACCAGAAATAATATCTGACATGCTGCCCTTCTGCCGGGCTCTTGATGAGCAATTTGAGGTGTTAATAGCTTGGAGACCATCTTCATTTGCAGCTCTGCCATGCACAATCACATGGTGGCTGCTGGGGGACCCAGAGAAAATACATTACTGCTTAATTAACATGCAGAGCAGGGCAGGGAGCTGTCATAGCATCCCCAGCAGGAAAGAGCCAGCAATGGGGCCATGCCAGACCCTTTGGGGCAGAGGCTGCTCTCCTGCCAGATGCTCGGGACCCTCAGCTGCCACCAACTCAGCAGCCTCAGGTGACTCAGCATCAGGAGGAGCAAGTGCCTGCAGGCTCAGGTCCAGCAAAGCCAATTGAGGGGGAGATGGGGTGATTAAAAGCTGAACACTGATTCAGCATTCCCATTTCCAAAAACCTAAATTGGTTCTAAAAAAATGGGAGTAAAGAGAAACAGGCAAGCGGCCAACAAGTGGCCCCAGAGGAAATTGATTCCTCGTGGACTTCACTGGAATGTGCTTGTTTCTCTGTTATTATAAAACATATGCATTGTTCTAGCATCAAAATTAGATTTCTCCTTTAGGTTGTAATTAAACCCTAATTTAATTTGGCAGAGCTAACAGCACTGCTCCTTTTTCTCCACCTCCCTCCACCTGCTTTTGCCAACTTTTCTCTGTGTTCCAGGGTCTGCTCACGAAGGTGCTGTGCGTCAGGAAGGGCCACACAACAAACTTGTTGGGATTTGAGAAGACCCAGCTGGAAATGGGTCTGCGGGTGGGAGAGCAGATGGCTCTTTCACTGCGGCTGCGTGATCCTGAACATGCTCCCCACCCTTCCTGAGGCACTTTGTAAAGTAAGTGAGGGTGTTTTTAGAGATGGGACTGGGTTCTAATCTGTAAGCACAACGTCAGAGTGCTTGGCATGAGATGATCTGGGAGGCAGTAGCTGCTGTTAGATAAAGCAGAGCAGAAAAATGGGGATGGTAGTTTAGCCTGTCTAAATGACTATGAGGACAGGGCAAGATTAGGTAGCCAACTGGAAGTGTTTGAGATGTGCAACAGCTGAGCTGGGGCTTTCCAAGGACAATGGTTTAGATGAATCAGGTTTTGTGCCAGCAAGTCAGCAGTCATGATTTCCTCCTGGTTTCTGTAAAATTAGATGATCCTGGGTGATTCAGGTGTGTACACGCTGGGGTGTATTAAGCTATTTTATGCTGAGGGAGCAACTGGAACCCTTATCAAAGAGGAGTCCAGTTCCTCTGCCCTGGGACCTGTGAAGTGGGGCTGTGACCTGGCCTTCCCCAACCCTTTAGTGGCTGAACTGGAGCAAGGGAAGTCAGCTTTCTGCCCTAATAAGCAATTCCTTTTTTAACGTCCTTGGAAATAATCTTTACTGATGGTGGTGTTGATTTATTTTTGCCTTCTTGCTTTTGTACTGTTTTCATGCTGTGCTCATGCTTGTTGCATATGTCTCATATCACTGCAGCCAGGGGATTTGCCACGTCTCATCTGGTGCCTCATTACTTACCTGCCGTACTGTGTGATTCAATTAAGTGAAATGATTTTAGACTGTTATTCTGGAAGGGTCTGTCTCTTTGAAGCAGATTCCTCTTGTGAATGACCCTAAATCAAGTGGGAGAGAGGGAGGTGAGGGAGGGCTTTGTTGTGGGGTACAGGAGCACCTGCCAGGGAAAACACAGTGGGTGTTTTGCTGCATTGCTTGCCCAGTGGGAAATGGGTTAGTGCCAGCTGAAATTATTCCTGTGCCTCTCCTGCAGCCACAGAGAACTAAAGCCAAAAGCCTGACCTTCACTATCCGTGGAGAGGGGCATCTGACTTGGGTGAGGGTCCTGTGCCTGGGCCTTTGTAATAGGAGAGGGGACCCTGTGCTGTGCTTCAGGAGGCACCTGCTGGGTGATTCAGAGAAACTCCCTCTGGTCCTTTGCGACGATGGCATCGTACCCGTCCGGGCAAGGGCCTGCTCAGTGACTGCTCTGGTCTGGCTACCAGTGCTTGTCCCATGGAGGAAAGATCCCCCAAAATATAGCAGACCTGGGAACAGGTCTCAGGAATTCTTTTTAAGCAAATGACTGACTTCTGCTCACCACTAAGGGAGTTCTTGGAAATGTGATTTTTCTGTCCGGTCTGTCCTTTTCAGCTGAACACAACACAGGAAAGGTGGTGGGGGATTTTCTGCCCTGTCTCTCAACTCACATTTTGTTCTCATGGGCAAGTGTGATGTCCCAGTTCCACTAGATTGTATTTGATCCCTGTTAACTACATTTTAATTAAATTTGGTTGTAGTTTAATTACATTCTGCTCATTACTTTTAGTACTTTGATTTTTTTCTGTCTGATTTTACTTGACCTTGTGCTTGACCCAAACCGGTGACCAGGACCGGGACTGTGCCCCCTCGGGGTGCCGGGGCGAAGGCGTCTCTCCCTAATGACCGTCTCGTTAATGACCCGCGGGGTTAATGAGCCGGGGGTGCGGCGTGTCTCCGCGCCGCGCGGGGGCGCTGTNGGGAAGGAGGGCGGTGCCGGTGCGGGCGGCCCCGGGGCTGGGGTCAGGGAGCCCGGCGCGGTGCCCCGGGGGAGGGCGGGGAGCGGCGTTGCGGTGCTGGGGCTCCCTGCGGCCCCGGCGTGGCGGGAGCCGGCCCGTGATGCTTGGGTGGGTCCAGCCGTACACCGGGCGGCGGGAGGGAGCGGCCCGCCTGCCCGGTGGAGCTGGGGACCACGGGGGTGGCGGTCACCCCGGGACGTCCGGGGTACCGGGGCTGCTGACCCGGGACTCTGCGGGTCCGGCAGCCCCGGGAAGGGACTCAGGTGACACGGTGACCCTGCGGGGACAGCGCCGCGGGCGGTGCTCGGGCAGGAGGGATGTCTCCCAGAGCTGCTCCCTGTCTCCCAGCCCCGTCCCACTGGGCACTGGAGTTTATCCCGAGTGCGTCAGCTCCTGGGTGCCAGCGAGGACCCGCTGGCTCTGGGGCATCCCAAGAACCCTTGACAGAAGGCCCGTTCTGACAGTGGGTGCCTGTGCAGCTGCACAGCCCGATGCGAGGTGAATACGTGAGTGGCATCGCTGTAGGAATTCCCTGGAGATGCACTGCTTGCTCTGTGGCGACACATCCAGAGTCGTGGTGCCATCCCACTTCTTCCCCGAGAGCTCACCCAAGCTTGTCCCATGCTGGATCCTGGCTAGAGAATTGGGAGGTGTTGCTGTCACCCCTGACCATCGGGTGTTGCCCTTGTTTCTTCCTGCACAGCTGCTTTTCCAGCAGATCTTGGGCCTTATTTTTGGAGCATCCCAGGCAAAGGTCTGCAGGCACCTTCTGGTGTGGCCATGCCCCTCTGGTGTTGCTTGTACATGTTCTCTGCCCGTGTTCTCACCCTCGCTGTGCTGCCCTGGGCCACAGCTTTCCCTGGGAAGGACTGTCTCTTCCCTGGGCAGTGCCGGAGAGCTCAGCTCCTGCAGGAGATCTGAAGCATTGCCTCAGGGTGCAGCCCAGCACAGGGCTGGGAGTGATGGTCCAGACTGGTGGGTGAGTTTTGGGCAGGAGATGTGGCCACAGTGAGCCTGCAAGAGAAGCACTTAGGCACTTGTGGCAGTCAGTGACGTGGGGACGGGGTTGCTCTGCTGAGGGTTCAGTGAGGGATGTCGTGTGGGAACTGCCTGCCTTGAAGGCAGAGGGTGCTGTGTGAGAGCTCAGCAGAGAAAAATGGCACCTGGGACGAGGGTGAGTGTGTGCTCTGGTAGAAACCCAGCCCAGCAAGTCCCTTCTGCTGTTCTGTGTGTTTAGTTTTGTCTCATTTTCTCTCTTTGTTATAGGAATAATTTATTGTGGGTGGGTTGCAGGGTGGGATCTTGCAGTGTCCTCATAACTCCAGCCTTGGGGGTACTTCAGTAACCCTTTGCTGCACTGTGAGGGGTAATACTCTGTGCCTTATCCAAGCAGCTCTGCGCCAGCTTACTCTGCCGTGGGATTAAGGGTTTGTGCTTGCCTTACACCAATCAAAGTCTGCTCTGGGGTCAGACAGTTCATCTGATCAAGCTGGACGTACAACATGGGAAGACTGTGAGGAGGAAAAAGGCAATGGCCAACTTTTTCTACAGATTTCACAGGTTTAGTTCATCTAAAACTCATCACAGAATGGCCCCAGCAGCATCACTCCCATGTCCATGGCATCAAGCCAGGAGGAACATGCTGTTTCTTGACTCAGGAACCTTCTTATCCTTCAGCTGGTAATGCAGGAGCAGCTCCTGCTGCTTGCACGCTCTGATGCTACACGTTGCTTTTCATGCCTTTTGCCTCATTAATTAACTTGAGTCGTTTAAACTCACATAAGAAGTATGTAAACTTATTCCTGTTCAAACAAAGCTCCTGCTGTGAAATGTAGGCAGTAAAATGATCACCCCAATGTTCTGTATTGCTTGAGCTCAGTGTGTTTCTCTTCTTGGAGCAGGACTGGAAATGGAGCCATTATCCCTGAAGCAGCAGTCTGTGAGTGTGGATCGGGCTGTGACTGTTGGAGAACTTGGCTTTGGAGTAGGAAGAGTGAAGGAGGAGCTGCCTGGTGCCCCCAGGGCGAAAGGGAGCAACTGCTTTGCACAGAGCAAGATGAGAGCAGAGTTTATGTTCGTAATTTCAGGGAGGAGAAGTTCATAAACATCTTCTGTAATGATTTCCCTGGATTATGAAGTGCATTATTGGCCGACCTGTTTAGGAATGGGAGATTCATGTAGTGCCAAAGAAACCCTCTGTGAAGTTAGGCAGTGAAAGCTTTTGCACCTTTATTGATAGCAAAGATGATTATTCAGGCAGAGTTTTTGGGGTCCCTAGGTCTGCATTATGGGTAGAAATGCAAGCAAAAAAGAAGGAAAAGAGCACTGCATTGGCCGGGAATCGAACCCGGGCCTCCCGCGTGGCAGGCGAGAATTCTACCACTGAACCACCAATGCTGTAGCTGCCTGCACAGCTGCCTGCACAGCTGCCTGCACAGCTGCCTGTGCCCCCCTGCCTGGCCAAGGGCTCTGCCAACAGGAAGCTGTGGCTGAAGAGCTGGGTGGGCAAGCTGGGACCTGGAAGCAGTTCTGCAGGCTGGAGCAGGGATATGGGTCACTTCATGTATGGCTGACATGTTAATTATCTCTGGGTAATGAGCTGCAAGTTCCTGGGAAGGACTAGGTGTTGTATATGGAAACTGTGTTGGCTTTTTGTTAAGTCTTGGGCTGTTTAAGAATATATTGGAATATACTGTTAGTAGTAAAGTTAAATAGGATATTAACTGAAGCACTGTATGGGTGGCTGGAAGGGTCCAAAACCATGGCACTGTGTGTGGGTCTCGTGGGCAGCAATTCCCTGCCAAGCCACCAGCACTCCGGGTGTGTGCTGAGCTCCCATCCTGTGCCATGCTGTGGGTGAATGACCCTGATAACCTGCCCTGTTTGAGAGGGTCTTTGAAGACCTGGTAACGTCTCTGCAAGCACACAGCTGCAGTGGTTTGGCCCTTGAGAACACATCCTGGGCTGGGAGTTTGTGAACGGTGTAGGAGGCTGCAGGCTGGGGCAGCAGGAGGACAGGGAGCTGCTGGTGGATGTGAGCAGGGAGGAGGGAAGAGCTCTGGTTTCACTTTTTAGTTCCTTCAGCGTTCCCCATCTCAGTACTGCTTTCTCTGGAGCTTGGCGTGGCTGAAAGTCCCTGGTTCTGACACCAACAGAACATTTGTATCATGCAGAACCGAAATCTCACTGTGTGCCTCCTGCTCCTCTCCCCAGGCTGGTGCGAGAGTTTGTGGCTCAGAACAACACATCTCAGATCAAACACGTGATCCAGATCCTGTCGCAGGAGTTTGCGCTCTCCCAGCACCCCCACAGCCGGAAAGGGGGACTCATTGGCCTCGCTGCTTGCTCCATTGCCCTGGGCAAGGTAGGTATGGTGGGGTTTTTGGCTTGTGCAGGTTGTGGTGAAAGAACAGCAGCTCCTCTTGGGTCAGTATGATAGAGAGACTCAGGCTAATGACCCCACAGCTCCTGGGCTCCCTCCCTTCGTTGCAGCTCATAACTGTGTCGTGTTGGAGTTTTCTGAGCACACCCAGCTGCTTTCCTTGGGCCCAGGAGCACTTTCTGGCCTGGGTTACACCTTGGTAGCTCCCTAAATGTGGTTAAAGGGCTTCTGTCCATCTTCAGTCTCCAGCAGCAGGACTAGACTCAGCAGGTTGGGTGCTAATTTGTGTCAACAGAGCTGACAAGAGTTGCAGCCCTTCCATCTCCTGCTGAGCTCTGCTGAGACTGGCCCACGCAGAAATCCATCCCTGACTCCCTCTGCCCTGCAGGCAGGAGATGAGGCAAATGCCCAACAAACCTGATCACTTCTCACTGTACCTGAATAACAAAATTCAGTAATAAAATTCATCAGTAAATCCTGCCCAGCATAGATGCACTAAAGCCATCACAGGCCTGAATATTTGCAGTGTGTTCCAGGGCAGCGCCATCTCTTCGCACTCCCTGTGGCGTAGTTCTTAGCTAACCAGTCTCCTCGTGCCCCCAGGACTCTGGGCTGTACCTGAAGGAGCTGATTGAACCCGTGCTGACGTGTTTCAACGATGCTGACAGTCGACTGCGGTACTACGCCTGCGAGGCTCTCTACAACATTGTCAAGGTGGCCAGGGGCTCTGTCCTCCCACACTTCAATGTGCTCTTCGATGGCCTCAGCAAGGTAAGAAGCTTCCTCTTAACCCCCGTGTGCTTTTCGAGGACTAGTCCTCATCATCTCCAAGTCAAACCAAGTTGTCCAAGGTTTTCCTTCCAAGCAAACTGCTTTACTTTGACCCAGACAGGTCTGATGGACAGAATCACAGAATATTCTTGAGTTGGAAGGGACCCACAAGGATCAGCAAATTGAGCAGTTTCTACACAGTAGCCTGATACTGTGGGTATGAAGTTGACTGTAAGATACCTTGTTCTCTGTCCTCGCCTCCAGGATGTATTCTCCTGCTCCTTGTTGAATGGTATTAGAAAATGAGGCTGAGAGAACTGCTGCAAGCAAGGTGGCTTTGCAGCACTTTGGCTTTGTGGGGTCTGTAGTGTCAAAACTATGTCTGTGTATGTCTGCATTTGCAGATTTTCACTGGTAGCCTGCATTTCTCTGTTCCTTGGGAGTGTGACTGCTGGCCCATGAAAGCCTGCGTAGCTGGGGGAGGTGATGTGTGCTTGGTCTCCCCCTTAGAAAGTCTCTCAGGAGAATTTTTTGGAGCCTAATGAGCAGTTGGAGATAAAGGGCTTCTGTATGTCCATCTCTGTATTGTGAAAGGAGAGTAACAGTCCTGTGAGCCTGTTGGGATCTGCTCTGCAGAGCAGGGAGCAGACCTGGGATCCACTGTTGCAATGTCTCTTTGTTTCTGTTTTTCACAGCTGGCTGCTGATCCTGACCCAAATGTCAAAAGTGGCTCCGAGCTCCTTGACCGGCTCCTCAAGGTATTTTTGCTCTCCAGCTGAGAGTCCTTGGTGCAAGCTGGAGACATGTCCCGGCTGGGAACATGTCAGTCCCTGAGGCTGCAGCTGCTAAAGCCATCCCGCCTCAGTCCTGTGGCTGCTGTCAAAACATTTCTTTCTCTCACTGACTGCAGCCTCTTCGATCAAGGCTCTGGTGGCCTTCTCAGGCAGCTGGAAGGAGGGGCTGGTGGGTTATCGCAGTGCCATGAGTGCATTAAGCTTGCGGGAGCTGCTGGAAGCAAGGTTTGAATCTGGGGGTTGCAATGCTGTCCCAGGCAGCAGAAGGGCTGTTCCTCTGCGCACCCTCCCTTGCCTAAGGGAGTCATGATGTGAATGGAGCTGCTCTGCTGCTGCTTGAGGGTGTGGGCTTGGTTCCTGTTCCTGTTCTGCCTGCTGACAGGCTTTTACTGTCACAGACCTCCCAGTTCCTCTTCTGCTGCTGTTCAGAGGTGGGCAGCTTCCTGCCAAGTCCTGCCCTTGCTCCTTGTTATCACAGCAGTTAACGCAGTCTCCTGCTGAAAACCTTTGTGCTAGGAGATCTGCTCCACTGTACCGGGGCCAGGGACTTGGCCATGCAGCAAAACCCACCAAGCATGTAGAAAGAGCTGTAAAGGGAAGTCAGGGGACTCTCCCACCCCAATCCACGTGGCTCCATCAGAAGTGCTTGCTCATGTGTGCAGTACAGCACTGAGGCATGAATCAGAGACGCTTCCTGTCTTCCTGTTCAGCCAGGCTGGCACACAGCAGGCAGGAGCATCCCTCTCTGGATCCTGCTCAGCGTTAGTCTCTGCCTGAGGGGGATTGTCAGCTCATTGCCTGAATAAACTACGTTATTCCTTCTCCCCAGGCCTCCTGACCTGCAGACTCATGCCTGTAATCTTTTTCCTGTCACGTGGCTTAAAAAGACTGGGTTAGGGTTGCTGCATGGACACGTGTTGGCAGCCATTCTAACACCCTCTGCTTGGACTCTGCAGGATATCGTGACAGAAAGCAACCAGTTCGACCTGGTGGGCTTCATCCCACTGTTGCGTGAGAGGATTTACTCCAACAACCAGTACGCCCGCCAGTTCATCATATCCTGGGTAGGTACACGGGGTGCCATGTGTGCCTGCCAGTCTGAACTCCAGAATATTGTGTCCCATCAGCTTCCCATGTCTAGGCAAGCTGCAGATATCCACGGCAATGTGTAAGCTCAGGCACCTGGATTTATTTGGGCAGGTTTTTAATCCAGCAGTTTTTTACCTGCTTCTTTAAAAGGCCAGCTCCCTGTCACCTTGTTGTTGCAGTCACAGGGACATGGCACTGCGCTTCTGCCAACCTATTCAGGACATTACACACCCAGATAAAAAGTACAATTGAAGTGTTACTTGTATAAATAGACATACTGTGCTCTCGAGGTTACAGTCTCCCGAGGGATAGTGCTAGGCTGCTTTCCATCATGCAGAGGTGATGGAGAGATGTTGCTCTCCAGGAGGCAAGGGATCTCCACTTGCTCTCTCCTTCCTGTGCAAGGCAGGAGCTCTTGGTGCCTGCATGGGGTCTGGGGAGGTGTATTCCCCTGTGCTCTCTCAGCCATACTGTTGCCATCCCAGGTCTGCCTGGATACATCTTGGCAGTCATTCCTGATCCCTACTTTGTTTCGCAGAGCTGTGATTGGAAATGTAGCACTGCTGAAGGCTGATAGCTTGCTTGCTGTGCTAGCGCAGCTGCTTCCCAGGATGGGCAACTCCACAGTGTCCTCTTTGCCTTCCCCCCCATACCACACAGCTCAGCTCTGAATTCCTCAGTATCCTGCCAGATTTGTGCTGGTGATGTTAGTCGGTGTCTCTGAAATTCACCTCTTCTTTCGTATTCCTCCCTGATCTAGATCCTGGTCTTAGAGTCCGTGCCTGATATCAACCTCTTGGATTACTTGCCAGAAATCCTAGATGGACTCTTCCAGATCCTGGGAGACAACAGCAAGGAGATACGGAAAATGTGAGTGTGGAGGCTGGCCGGCAGTGAGGGCTGTGTGTGTTCACTGTTCATCCATCACTTTTTCTGTTGGTTTGCAACTCTTGTGTGTAACTGCAGGGAAGCTTCATGTGTGTAGTGGGAGACAGATTGGCTTGGGCAGTGGATCAAAGTGTCCTTGGCAAGGACCTCCCCCATCTTGTGGCCATGGAGGATGCCATACTCTGTGCTGGGGGACAAACTTTTTTGGCTTGGTTGAGTTGTTACCTTCCCAGCTCCCAACATCAGAGCCACAGAGGCTTGTGTGTGGTTCTGGGATGGGGCATGAGTTCTCTGAAGAAACTTGCAGCATGAGAGCCTCTCTTGGCAAGGCAGAGCTCCAGCCCAGCATCTCCTGGGTGGAGGAGAGAAGCAAGGTTTGGGAGCTTGCCCCATAGATACACTGCTGGTCCCAAGACAGAGGCCTTTTTAAGCGCAGGAATGTCTGTGTGTTCTCAGGGAGGTTAGAGGATCTTGGCATTTTGTGCTGGGAGAGAGTGCCTGGGCTGGTTTTGTGGGGCATAAGTAAGTACTGAGACTGGCCTGGGTCTATCCTGCTGCTAAGCCTTTCTGGATCCTCCCTATATCTTTTTTTCCCAGCATCTACACGTCAAGGAACAAGCACTGAAAACTTTGGGTATCACCTGCCCCGCTGCTCCTCTCTGTTCTCCCCATCCCAGGCACTTCCATATCCACAGGGCCTGGGTTGCTGCAGGGGAGTTGTGGGAAGCTGGGGGGAGCTCTGGGCTGCCATCACCTTTGTCCTTGCAGCTGTGTGCAGTCTCTGCTGTGGGGCAGGGTGAGCTTGTCAGCTTCATCTTTCCTGACCCTGTCCCTGTGTGGAAACACAGCATCTGCCGTGCCACCAGCATCCTTCCATGTGCACCTGGAGAAGATAGTCTCCATAAGTTCTCCCTAATTTCTCTGTCTAAGACAACCGAGCGCTGACCAGCTGCTCTGCCTCTCTGCAGGTGCGAGGTGGCTCTTGGGGAATTCCTCAAGGAGATCAAGAAGAATCCCTCCAGTGTGAAGTTTGCAGAAATGGCCAATATCCTGGTGATCCACTGCCAGGCGGCGGGTGAGTGCACAGGACCCTGTAGTAGCACCAGCCTCTGGTTTGTGGTGCCCATTGTAGTTTCAGGACAGGAGTTTTCCAGCAGGCTGCTCACCAGCTCTCCTGCTTGCCTTTTTTTTGTTACTGTGCATGCAAATCCTACTGAATGTGGGGAACAGGCAGTTCACACGACTGCTTTTGTACTGCAGATCCTCCAGCCACAACACAGGTTGTGTTCTGTTTTGCCCCTCCCCAAAGCAGAGGGGCCTAAAAGAAAAATATTTGGCACCTGTGGATATCCAGCACTTTCGGAGGATCTCCTTAGGGTGTTACTGTAACCTCTGGTGGCACTTGGTGCATGGGTCAGAGTGTTAAACATGTGGGTGGGTTTTGTGCCAGTGCTGCACTCCAGCTCCTGTTGGTCTGCTGTGTAGGCAGTGGCAGAGGGTTACAGCTGCAGTTGAATGTGTTCCCTGAGAAGGATCTTGTTCCCGAGTTGTGCTCACTGATCTCAAACTATAAATGTTGCTGAATGGGAGTGGGTTTCTTGGGAGAAAGAAAAGTATAGATAGACTGAGATTGATTGCTGTTAGGTAAACTGTCTCCCAATGAATTTACCCTATTTAAGCTTAAAATCTGGCTTTGCATCAGCAGAGTGCCTCGGCAGTGGTGCCTTTTACAGAACTGGGGGAGATTGTTAAAACCCCAGCTCTAGGAATGATGCTTGGCACAGACACACAGCCACAATGAGTGTGACCAAAGAAATACCCTTATGCATTGGGAAGCTTGACAGAATACTTGTAAATGAGGAAACCTGCATTATGGGTTGAACTGGGTTGACTGAAACCTAATGATTGTGTTGAATCTCTAGCTCACTGCAGATTCAGGCCTTACTGATCTCCTCTGGGGCTAAACTGTCCCAGACAAGGGTGTCTTAGGATGGAGCAGAGGCAGCTCCCTGCTTGCAGGTGGTGCTTGGCCTGTGGAGCCAGTGCTGCCCTTTCCCTCACCTTTACTTGTCTCATGTCTTCCAGATGACCTGATCCAGCTGACAGCCATGTGCTGGATGAGGGAGTTCATCCAGCTGGCCGGCCGGGTGATGCTGCCTTACTCCTCAGGGATCCTGACCGCTGTCCTGCCATGTCTCTCCTACGATGATCGCAAGAAGAGTATCCTTGTAGCTCAGAGCTGCTCCCATTCCTGCTACAGCAACCCACAGGGAGGCGCCTGTTCCAGTGCCTGTTTCCTGCCCCTGGGGTGCAGGTCCAGGAGAAGTTTTCCTACCAAGTGCTAACACCCACACTGACCTTTTAGATGTGAGGGGGGTTGCAGTAGCTGGGCTGGGGCAGCTCTGGTGGGGCTGCAGTGGCTTCTCCATGGCCAGCACTGGCTCACATGTGGGACTGCGTGTTCCTTACACTGCCTTCACTCAGACATCAAGGAGGTGGCAAACGTGTGCAACCAGAGCCTGATGAAGCTGGTCATCCCAGAGGATGATGAAATGGATGAGGCCAAGCCATCAATGACCGTACCAGCAGAGCCCACCTCAGAGGAGTCCCTCTCCAAGCCAGAGGCAGCAACCACCGGTGAGTGGCAGTTGGTCTGGGCCAGTAGAAGTGTGAGAAAGGTCAAGGGAATGTTCTTAAGAGAAGTTCTTGAGTTGGTTTGGTGTCCTGAAGCAGCTCAGAGCACATGGAACCTCTATGCTTTCTTTGGAGGCCTGTTGCACAGATGATCTTCTGCTGAGACAGACAGGTTTGTTGCAGTCTGCATAAGAGGGTCATTGCTCTGACCTGGAGCCCAAGTAGTGCTGCAGTGCTGTGTGCCCTGGTGAGCATCCCCATCCTCTCACCATGCTCTCCTTCAGCTTAGTCATTAAGTTGACCTGAAAGAGATAATTTCTAGTTTGGGAGCAGGTATTGTCACCCACAGGAGGGCTCAGAGAGCTGTGTTAGTCCTGGGAGAGCATCAACACGTGCATGGAGGATGTGTGTGGTGGGAAAAGGTAGAGAACAGAAAGGAGAGTAATTTTGGATCCTTGCCAGATTCATGGTGCTCTCCAGACATGTGGCAGGTGTTGTCCCAGTCCTAAAATTTCCAGAGCACAAAAGGCAAACGTTTGCAAGTGGGATGGGAAACCTGAAGGAGGGTTCAAGTAAAAAGAAACTAAGTGGTCCTCATGAATCGGTGCCTGGGAACAGCGGTGGTGTTAGCCCTCCAGCATCCCTTGGATGCTGTTGTCCTGACATGACTAAATGTTTCTTCTGGCACAGCAGATCTTTGTTGTCCAGGTACGTGAAATATGTGTTGGTGTTTAAATCACGAGGGCCCATCTGTGTTCTTTTAAAGCTGCACCTTCAGCTTAGTGCTCTCCCGGAACACGCCCACCAGCGGCTTTTGGAGAATCCTGCCGTGAGAGGGAGCAGGAGGATGGGATTACGATTGAGGGGTTTTCTTGTCCAACAGCAGCAGTGGAAGGCGGGGAAGCAGGGAGCTGCCGAGGGAGCTGCCGGGGCAGGGCGCGGGTGGCAGCGGAGACGCGGGTGGGTGGCAGTGGGGACATCGGCAGTGTTTGGGGTGGCAGGAGCAGGCGGCAGCCGCCGGGGCAGCGCACAGGGCAGCATTGGTGGTTCAGTGGTAGAATTCTCGCCTGCCACGCGGGAGGCCCGGGTTCGATTCCCGGCCAATGCAACACTGTTTTTCCTCCTTTTTTTTCCTTTGATTTCTATCCATAACATGGATGCAGGCACCTCAAAATCTCAGTCTAAATGAGCATCTTAGTCTTCAATAAAAGTGCAAAAGCTTTCATTACCTAGCTCTGTACAGATTTTCTTACTAGAAGAGATAAAGCAGAAAAACTTACTGCTCTAGCACAGCAGCAAAAACTTTTTTATTCCTTATTTGTCCCAAGAATACCTCCTTGTATTAAAATCTATCACAGAAGAGCTTTAAAATATCAACAGAAAGCTTAATTGCTTTATTCTCAGCCCCTCTAGTGTCAAATTGCACCATGAAGCAGGCAGGATCAGATAAAACTGTGATACCTTTCTACGAGAAACTCAGCTCTGCTCCCTGGGTGTGCTGATGTGGTGATGTTGCTAGTGTGAGTAGAGACTGCTGGCACAAGGGGGCACAAAGAGTCAAGTTCATCTTGTCATGCTTTGTCACCATGCATGTAAGACCCAGTTTTAGCACAGAGCAGAGGCTGGAAAGCTGTTTGAGTCACTTGGCTTCAACATGGAGTCAGGCTATGGCCAGATGGAGATGGCCTGGGTTGGATTCTACCTTCACTGTGCATGTGGTATCTTTAGGCATTGAAATCAGGAGAGTCAAAGGCAGCTCTGCAGCTCTGAGCTGCTTCTTTGAGAATGGTTGAGACCATCAGCAGGATGTGTCTGGGTCTCTGTTAGAGAGGAGGAGACCCAGTTTGGGGCAGAGGTCTGAAGCTGTGCCCACCTGTATTTTGCTGGGTAAGTGCAGTTCTGTACCAGCTTGTCTGGCAGCAGAGAAGGGCTTGACAAGGAGTGTAAAACACTCACTGCAGGCAGAAGGGATCCCTTGGGTTCCTGGACCCTCAGATGATGACTGGTGATGTCTTTGCAGAAGGTCATGCAGCTCTCCAGCCTCCCAGTCCTGCTTTCTACCTTCCCCAATCACCCCACTAGCTGTGTCTCCTATTTTTCTGCCCCCAGGTTCTCTGGGTGCATCTGGTGACTCCAGCAACAGTGGTGTCTTCACAGTAACCAGGTAGGGTCTGTTTGTTGCTTCACAGGGGCTTGAGAAGAAGGGAAGGGTTCTCGGGGTACAGACAATGACTGACAGATGCTGGGCTGGGAGGCACTTGGGGTCTCTGGGGTCCCAGTAGGATGGATGACTGGGGATGCTCTAGGAGTTGACTACTTCTCTCTGATGTATTTGCACCAAAATGTCTTGACTTTGTGATGAACTGAGGTGTTTCTTTCCTGAAGAGACTGACACTGTTCCATGCTGCTGTCTTGGCAGCTCACCACGGCATGGGGCTGTGGGGCTGGACCCAGGACTGCACAGGTCTTGGCCTCCTGCCAGCCTTGTGTGGCATTAGTCAGCCCTGCACCGGTTCTGTGCCCAGTGTGATCTCTCCCAATATCTCATCTAAATCTTCTCTCCTGCAAATACCTTTCTTCCCATCCAGCTGTCTGAATTGGGGGACAAATCCATCTGTTCTAATAGCTTTCCTTTCCTCCTGCTGCCTGCAGTTTCTCTACTCAGAAGTAGTCATTTCCAACACTTTCATTGTGCTGATGCTTATTTTTATTTGTTGTTGTGGTCCCCAAAATAGGACGCCTTGCTTTAGCTGCATCCTACCAGCGTGATGCCCATCACAACACATCCCAGAGCAGTGCAAGCGTCAGCTTTTCAGGTTGATGGTCTGTACTCTCTGTTCTTTTTTTGCATTTCTGCACAGCCCAGCTACTCCTTGGTTTTAATGATGCCCTTTATTTTTTTCTCTCTTGGAAGTACAGGTCATTTAATTTGCACCTAAATGTTGGTTTATGGCTGTTAAATGATTTTCCCTGGCTTTTCTTGTGGTTGCTGTGTCCTGACCCTGCTCAGCCCTTGAAGTTTAGCAAGTGCGTAAGTGGATGTGCGTAAGGCTGAAATGGGGAAGAGGCAGGGGGGAAAAGAAGAGGCATTGAGTCAGGAGGACAAGTGATGGCCATGGCTCTGTGCTGAAGATGTTGCGCCTAAGGGAGAGAGAGTGAGTGAAAACTGAAGAGGGACAGAAGCAGGGAGAGCTGGGATGACATGTCCCAGTGTCACCGAGAGCCAGAAGGGGAACAGCTGCCGAGATGAAATGTTCTGTCAGCAACTCAAGCCCCAGGGAAAACCATCCGGGACAGCAGTCAAGACCCTCCATATCTCTGAGACACCTGGTTTTGCAGAGAGACTTTTTCTTGAGCCCTCCTAAGCCCTTTTCAACAGGAAACCCCAGGATTTACCAAGGGGTTTACCTGCCCTGTGTGACCTCTCTGCTGGTCCAGTGTTGGAACCTGAAACAATTTCGCTGTGACATCTGTTGTGAGGGTCTGACACGGAGTTGGGGGGGCGGGAGGGGGCTGTACATGGCTGATGGGAGCCCTGGACATCTGCCTGGTGCTCCATCCATCGCTCAGGCTGCCTGGCTTGGCGCTGGAGCCCAAGGCAGGCGGGAGCTGGCACCCGTGGCCATTAGCAGCCATAATTCACACCAGGGAGCGTCAGCTGCCAGCACGCTGAGTGCCCACTGGGTGTCAAGGCAGGACCGCAGGAAGCCGTTGCGTTGCTGGGAAAAGCTGGAAAGCCTGCAAACAGAGGAAGTTGCAGCTGCCTTTTGAGATGAAGTCACTCTTTGCTTCTGTTTTTGTTCGTTTCCCCCCCCTGCTTCCCCCAGCCTCCCCCAGCGAGCAAGTGATGGAGCATGGCCCGGCGCCAAGCATCCAGCTCTCACGCCCCCTTCCCCTGCCCTCCCCAGCCGGCTGCAGAGGGACAGCGCTGCAGCAGCAGGGAAGGGAGGACCTTGGTCAGTGGGGGCAGAGGAGATCATGGCCTGGTGTCTGCAGAGGGCCATGTTCTGGGAAGATGCCATCCAAGAAGATGACAAGGCCTGAATGCTCAGTACATGGATGCTGGGCACATTCCTGTGGCCACAAACTGACACACGCACCCCCCTTGCTCCTAAAACATGCTCCAAAATGCTTCCCAAGTATTTGCCAGCTTCACTTGGAGGGAGTTTCCTGGTGGCATGCACTAGGAAATGGAGACCGTGTCTGTGCCAAGACAGAACCTGGCTGCTGGGAGAGCCTGGCTATGCAGGGCTGGAGGGGTTTTGGGGTTCCCAATCCAGATGGGGGGCCCCACTTCCAGCTTCTGCAAAAACTCATTGCAAGTGGACCAGAACTGTGTTTCAAAGGCAGTGGATCCTTCCCATGGCCTGGCTGAGCACGCTGCTGCTGCGCTCACTAGTGTGAGCCTGGATCAGGAAGGGGAGGTGGAAGCATGGCTGCTGGAGCAGAGCCCGGGCTTCCTTCCGTCGGTCTGAGCTGCCACAGGAGAAGATCCAGATGTCTGTCCTGCGTCAATGGACCAAAACAGCTGGAAAGTGCTTTTTAGGCTCTTGTAACTGCATTGGTGTTTCAAAACACGACCTGGACAGTTTGAGACAACTTCCTGATGGTGCTACTGGGCAGAGAGTCGGGCACAGCTGGAAGCAGTCAGTGTTAGGCTGTCTGGGTGATGGAACAAGGTTGATGGGACCATAGTCCCTCACCAGCCTAGATAAGGGACATGAAATCTCCAAGGAAAGCCCTTGTGGTACTTCCTGATGCAAGGAAAGCCTCGTGCTTTGGGTGGTGGTCAGCAACACATGGACATGTAAAGCTTTGTGTTGCTCTGCAGAAAGGGCAAGTGGCTGCCACGTGGCTGAACTGCCCAAGCCTGCATTTAAACCAGTCTTGAATGTGGTTGTTAGAGCTTACTACAAAGCTAAAATAGCTGCTCCTTCTCTCATGCTGGAAGTTGCTGTACCCCCATGCCCAGAGCTTGATGCACTTTGAAGGTGCAGCTGGGCAGCTCATGGAGGTGGGAACACTTTGGTGGAGGGTAGGGATGGTGTTGGGTGCTCTGCAGCAGCCAGGGAATGGTTGGCTGAAGGCAGGATGATGGTTTGCTTTGTGCTAAGGCACCAAACCTTGCCGTGCAATCCCATTCTCCAGGAGTTTGTCTTGCACAGCTCTTAGGTCCAGAGTGGCTCTTCCTGGCCCTTCTCTGCAGCCTGGAGTGAGGAGATGGCTTCCCTTTGCTGCTCCCACTTCATGCTCGGGTGGGTGAGCTGGAGGGGAACCTCAGGCACACTGCCCCAGTCCTTGTCATGGTGATCTACAGTTCGTTGGACTGGATGCCTCTGCCTAGACCTTGGCCTCATCGCTTCTCTGGGAGATCTTGGAAACTGCAGTAAGCAGGAGGAAGCCAAGAGCACTGAAAGGAGAGTGATGGAGGACAAGAAAGTGACAGCTTGTGGGACCAATAGCATAGAGGAGCTGTTTACCTCCTGGCCGCTGGCTCGAGCCCGTTAAGCAGCACAGCTGCCAGCCTGTATGGGAGCTGCCCTTGTGACTTGGACCACAATGAAAGAACCTGGATATTTCCACCCTTGGCAAGGCCATTTTGCTGGGCTTGCCTAAAGGCTAGAGCCTGGCCTGGACCTTAACCTTGTCTGAAAATGGGGTCAGGAAAGCAGCTGGGCCAGGCAGGAGGCCAGGAGAAAGATGACAGCTCAGGCATTGGCAGAGAAAAGGTGACTGCTGAGGAGAGAGATGGCAGAAGCCCTTGAAGAAAGGGGAGAAGTGAGAAAATGGGTTGATAAAGGACATGGAGTGAAAAACATTGCTGTGGGTTGAATGTAGTGGGAAAGTAAGCTCAGTTCCCGTGCTGGAGGGTGCTTTCTGAGATGGGGGATAGGTCTTCTGCCCCACCACTGAGCTTGAGCAAAGACTCCCAGTATCCAGAGGTGAGAGCCTGGCACAGCCCCCATCATTGCTCAATTTGCCCTAAAAACATGTTCTCGCTGTCACAGGCAAACGGTGGAGGCGGTGCCAGGGCCATGCTCATCCTCCGGAGGAGAATCTGGGGTAGTGGGTTAGATGGAAGTGATTGCATCTGACATCTGCCCTGCCGCAGATGCCGGCGCTGGGAGCCGGCGTGGCAGGCCCAGAGGATCACATTAGCGCAATGCCATTACTGCCGCTCCCGCTCCCTCCTGCCTGGGGATTAAGGAGAGCCAGGCTGAGCTGCAAGCCCGGCTCTGGAGCTGCAGCAGCACTCGGCTGCTGCCATAACCCCTGGAAAGGGGGTAGCCCATGGTAGTCTGGTGCCACTCTATCCAAGAGGCAGAGGAGTGTGGTTGATGGGAGGTTTTTAGCCCAATTTCCCATGTTTGTCAGACCTCTCACCTTTCATGGTAGTGCCCTGGTTTTATGCTGAATAAGGGAGCTGCTTCTTCACCAGCAACCCCTGTAAAAGGTTTATCTTGGCAGCTGTGGGCAGAGGATACTTGGTGAGGAGCTTTTCCCAGCTGCAATCGCTCCTAGTGGGGACTGAGCCCAGCGGAGCCACAGGGCAGTGGTACACAGCGTGGCTGGGGGCTGCCTGGCTCCTAATCAGCCCGGTGCTCCCAGCCACCTCCTGGGGTCCACTCCAGGTGGGTTTTGGCTTGAGCCACCCAGATTCTGCCCAGGTAGTGCATCACGAGCAGTGATGCAGAAGGGGTTTTCACGAGTGATTTTGGCACAAACCAGATTGGAAATTGCTTGTAGAAGCAAGTTTCTACTGTGCTATCAGCAGACTGAGTTCTGTGGCAACCCATGGCACCCTGCATCCTGCCCACTTGCCTCACAACAGCATGGAGCTGGTGGGATGTGATGGCATCAAAGCCACCTCCAAACTGCCCAGCTTCAGGCACCAATTCTCTGTGCTGTCCTTTTGGCCTCTTCCCTCTGAAAATATGCATTACCCTGAGGTTTGTTTTTCCCCATTCTGTACAGGCAATGCATGTATTTGGCGTGGAGGTGTTACCGGGTCGAGGTTTCGTTCTCCTCTTCCATCTGAAGCCCTGTACTGGGAGCATGGCAGGCTGTGCAGCTGCCATGGGAGATGGTTTTGTGGGAAAACCAAATACAGCGTTCGTTCAGGCTGGCTTAAATGGACTGGGGTGCTGCTCCCTTGGACATTTCTCCCAAACTCCTCATGCTCTGGGTCCCTCCTTCCCCTCAGTTCCGTGTGTCTGAGCATTTGGCCCTCGGCTGTTGTTTTCAACATCAAAGTGAAATGCAGTGTGCAGCCCCCAGCATCTGTTACATGAGGCAGATCAAGCAGTCAGATCCCCGCAGGGCTCTGAGAGGCTGCAGCCTCCTCGTCTCGCCCTTACGTGTGTCCTGGGGAAGATCAAATCCTATTAAGCCACAGCTCTACTTGCAAATTATACCGTGAGAAATCTGCCCCTTAGGATTTCTTATCAAACAAGATGCACGGCAGCTCTGTGCATGCTGGAAAAATCGGCAAGAGCCTGGTCCATTCTTGAATAATTCAGTAGCTTGGGTATGAGAGGCGTGACATGGCTCTTGAGTGCAGCCTCCCCTCAGTGGTCTTCTCCAACCGTCTTGGTTCCGACCATCATCTCTCCTTAAATGAGTCTCCTGTGACAGATACTTCCCATGTCCTTGCTGTCAAGGAGGTGGGAAACCATCAGGTGGATTTCAGGATTACCATCAGGACATAAAAATGCTCTATCGTGACAACTTCTGTGTTGGGGTCACCTGTCCCATTGCAGGTCCCAGCTATTTGGGAAAAAAACTGGGAGAGCAAGATAAGAGTCTGCAGCAACTGTCAGTTTCTAAGAGATGCAATGTCCTGGCAAAATAAGGGAGTTATTTCCTTTCATCTCTTGTTTATGATGAAGGGTTATCCTGTTCTTTTGGGATGGCTTTTGGGAAGCAAGATGAAGGTCTCAAGGCAGTGATGTAGCAGAGAGCTGCATCCCAAACCGACTGCCAGACAGGGGGCACCATCTGCAGTTCTCAGCACAAATCCACTGGGATCAGCGGAACCTGGATGCCTTCATCAGATTGGAGTTTGAGTACACATGGGTTAGTGTTCTCTGAAGCTGTTGAGCTGGTCAGCCTTGAGGTGGATTCTGAGTGCATTTTATGCATCTCTAATCTTTGAATCCCAAATCTGGCAACTGCAGTATGGACCAGTTTCTCACACAGCCATGATACTGTTTTCATTTAGAGTGGTGTCTTCTCATGCGTAGGTACCAACTGTTTTGTGAAAAGTGATAACCCTTAAAGCCTCAAAGATCTGTGTTGCTTCCAAAGCATTATAAAAAAGGAGAGTGACCATTTACATAGGTAGATAGTGATAGGACAAGGGGGAACAGTTTTAAACTAGAAGAGATTTAGATTAGATGTTAGGAAGAAACTTTATTCACAGGGTAGTGAGGCACTGGCACAAGTTTCTCAGAGCAGCTGTGGATGGCCCATTTCTGGAAATGTTCAAGGCCTGGCTGGACTAGCAACCTGGTCTAGTGGGTGGCATCCAGTGAGGGTTTGAGCTGAGGTGTTTGATGCAGCCTCTGGAGTGTTGTAGACTTCTCCGCTGTGGGAGGAATGAGTTGGACGTTACAGCGCTGAACCAGCCTCTCTCCTTTCCGTGCAGCTGCGAGCGGGTCCAGGTGACCCTGAACCTGGATGGAATAGTTCAGGTGCTGGACTACCACCTTAGCGATACATCCATTGGCATGATGACAAGAATTGCCGTTCTGAAATGGCTTTACCACTTGTACATCAAGACTCCTCGTAAGGTAAGCTGGGGACTCAGCATTCAACTGAGCTTGTCAGCTCCCAGCCCGTTCCATTGCCTTGATGGCAGTGCAAACTGTAGTTGTCTTGGTAGCTTTGCAAATGTGTGTCCACCTGCCTTTCCTGAGAAGGCTTTGGCTGCCAGATACCCCATAGCTTGAGGAAGAAGAGCTCTCCAGCTCAGATGGAAAATGCTGGTGAAGCTCTTGGCAGCCTCTCTCTGTTGTGTGAGTGTCCTGTGGCAGGCAAGTGTCCTGTGGCTGGGCATGACCAGGCCTATAGGACTGATGCCACCCATCCTTCTGCTTCCAGATGTTCCGACACACTGACAGCCTCTTCCCTATCTTGCTGCGGACCCTCTCAGATGAGTCAGATGAGGTAAGTGCTGCAGCTGCTGCAGAAATCCTAGAAGCTTACTGTCTCCACATCTAGCTAGGCTTTGGGTTTTTTGGTGGAACTGAGGTATTTTGTGAGGCTTGGCCAGTATTGGCACTGAGGCGTTTTATCCTATTGGCCAAATTGAAGAAGACCCAATGCAGAGCCTGCAGGTACATGCCCAGCTGAAAATCCTGGTGTCTTGGGGGCTCTCTGATGTATAAACCTTGTTCTCCATCTCTGAGAGCTGACCCTTCAAATCCAGCTCTTACGAATCCTTTTTGCCTGCCTGGGAAGGCAGGTGGGGCTTCACCCATGGGGCTGGCTCATGGTCAGATCCTCATTGAGTGGGAATTCAGGCGCCTTGCAACAACCTCTGTAAAGATGCGAGGGGGATTGTGTCTGAGCTGGCGCTGCCAGATTCATATCATGAGGCGTTTAAGCAGCACCCACTGCTTGCAGGGCAGCAGCAGCATTGCCTGGTGTGGCTGCAATAGATGCCCAGTGGCATCAGGTTGGCTGGGAACCACTCAGCTTGGAAGTGAGCAAAGATAATCAGGCAGCAAACTGAGCCAGCTTGCTCTGCTGTTGCTCTTCATCTCCCATCTCCCAAGGTGCTGCACCATTTTCCCGTTTCCTTGTCTTGCTTATTCACCCCTCTTCTCTGGTTCCATCTCAATGTTGGTGTTGTTGTTGTCTTATCCCTCTCTTAAGTTGTTCCCTGGAGCATTTTAGTGCTTGGGTGGGAGGCCAGCAGCATGGCCCACAGCTGGCCCAGGCACTGGTAGAGCTCCCACCATCAGCTGGATCTTCTTGCCTGAAACTACAGATGATCCTGGCTGGTGTCTCAGCCCAGACCTTCCTCATGGAATAAAAATCACACGCTATGCTGTGCCTTACATGCTCAGAGCACCAAACCCCAATCCTGCAATAAATCCCATGTGCAAGGGGGTCATTAAGAGAGGAGGGAAGGGAATGAGCAAGCGAGGGAATGACTTGCAAAGGCAAGCAACTGCCTGGCCATTTTCCATCCCCTGCTGCTTACAATGCAAACCTTTCCAAAAGAGTCCCCAAGCACACATCTGCCTTTGCAACGCTCTAGAAAGCCTGCATCTTGCAGATAGTCTCTCCAGCTTGGCAGGAGATCTCAGTGAGTCATGTTGCAATTACACTGCTTATTAATATTTGAAAAAAACAGTGAAGAAAGGACCCTGGTGATGCATTTCCTCCATGTGACATAACTGGGAATGGCTCAAAAGTCATTTTAAGCTGATTTATTTAATCCTGGCTTCTATTTATTTAAATGTTTGGAGATGGCTTTTTTTTTTTTTTTTTTTTTTAAGGAAATCCATAGACGAGTCAATCCATTAAACACCACCACTCAGCTGGCTGTCAACCAGATTTGCTGCTCTCTGCAGAGGAAATAGAAATTACTAAAATAGTAGGGGGGTTTTGAGCTGGACATTTTGGGGGATGATGAGGACACTCTGAGCTAACTAACCTGCTATGTCAGTGCCTTTTAGAAAAGGGGAGGTGGGGTGCTTGCTTATCCAGTGCAGTATTTGTGTACACAGTCATCTTGTCCCATGTCACGTGCAGACTGTGACCCCCAGAAGCTCCTGGATAACAGTGTGGGGTTCACCTGGTCAGCATGGGGGCCTGTGTGAGCTAAATACCAGCTCTGATGAGGAAGCATCTCCCTCCTCTTTCCAGATAGGGTTGTGCACATTGTGTGGTGTAGCACAAGGTGTGCACATATCTTCAGAGGGGTTTTTTGCTGTCTTTGTCCTGCGATACTGCCCTCCGCAAGGGAACTTGCTGCGCAGCAGTGTTGGTATCATCTTTATTCCCAGCAAGGTTGAACATCCTTCTGTAGTGTCTAGAGTTCCCCTGGCTGCTATACACAGTTTGGAGGCTACCTGTCACTCTCCTGACGTGATCTGGCGCAGTTGTTTGCCACCAGCTCTTCACCAAAGGACAGTCCGGCTTTGAAGGGTCATTGCTAGTCCATGCATCAGGCTAGATGACTGTGCTCAGGCACCTTATTTTTAAGGTCTTATCTTGCTGAGCTGCTCTCAGTCTCTCTCTGCACTTGCCACAATTAATCAAGCCCAAAGCAAAGAAAGACTCACGCTGGATGGAGCCAGATCCTTGCCCCTTAAGTTCTCACGCCTGTTTTTGTCATTCAAGTAGCACAGGGTGTTGCACCACCTCCACTGTGCTGAACAGGGGCCAGTATCTCATGATGCATCTGCAGTGTCCTGAGTCATCTCTGCCATCTCTCCCGTTCCCCTTCCTACCCAATTCTCCTGTGCCAGTAAAGAAATGGTCAAGAGACCTAGTTAAGATTCACAAAGGCAGCACAGAGAAGTTGGAGCGAAGCTGAAGCAAGCAGTTCCCTTTGATATGTAGACAAGTCAGGATCCAGGATTCCTGGCTGTCAGATGTTGTGCTGCTGCACTGCGTCACCTCATGCTGCTTCCTGTGCTTCCCCGACAGGGAGATGTTCCATCCTGCGTTTGAAACCTGGTTTTGAAGGCAATCGATAAAAGCCCTGCTTAAAATTTGATGTGCTTAAAAACTTCCTTACAAGATGTAACTGGATCCTTCTGGGAGTGGGTTTTTCTATGCTGTCTGCCTGGTTCATCTGTATGAATCTTGCTGCCCTGGTTGAAAAACTGATGTTAGGAAAGGTGGAAAGTTAGGAAATGCTGTTTGGGAGCAGTGGGTGAGACTTTTCCACCTGCAGGCTAAAGGCACCACTGCTGATAGGCACTGCTGAAAAGAAAACATATTCTTCAAATTGTCTCCTTCTGCAAGTTCATGGTGCAAAGGCAGCTTTGGATGTAACCTTTCAGTTCCCTGGATTCTGAATGGATACAGGTGCTGAGCTCAAGGGAACACAACAGGAGCTGAGGCATCTCTGAGAAACAGTGAAGCAGTGACGCCCCTCAGTTTCTTTCTTTGCTTTGTTTTCCTTTTTCCGGCTCCAAAATGGAGTGGTTTCTTTATGGCTGAACGTGTTCCTGTTTGCTTATCTGCTCCCCTCAATCTTGTTGGGGGTTGAAAGTTGTGCTGGGACTTTTGTCTGAGTCATGCAGGAATGACGCATGAGGTCGAGCTGGTGTCTGATGTGAAGCAGGATAGAATCTGGCTTCCTCAACTCTGCTGACATGAAAAACTACTCTTTATGCAGAGGCTGGGCAAGGCTTTGAGTACAGAAGTACTTCCTTCAGAAGTCTCCTCAAGTGTTGGTGACCTTCCCAAGAGAGAGTGAACTGAGCCTGGGCTGCCACTGACTTTGGAGGGCAGGTTTAGATGGTTTACTAAGAAGAAATTCTTCCTTGTGAGGATGGTGAGACGCTGGCACAGGTTGCCCAGAGAAGCTGTGGCTTGCACCATCCGTGGAAATGTTCAGGTTGGATGGGGCTCTGAGCAACCTTATCTAGAGGAAGGTTTGGGGGTTGGAACCAGATGAGCTTTAAGGTCCTTTCCAACCCAAACCATTCTGTGATTCTGTGATGTATGTGAGCATCTACATGACCCTCAAGCCAACTTCCCACAAGAAGCTGAAATGTTCTGCCCTCTCTTGGGTTTCCAGTATTAAACTAGAAGAGAAGAAAACCCTGGGATGGTGGTATACTGATAGTGATCTCTTTCCTTTGCATGTCCTGCTGCAGTGTCCTGCAGCAGCACTGCAGGGTTTCAAAGCCAGATCTCTGCCCTGCTCTGAGCTCTGCTGTTGCAGTAAATCCTGGCGAACTTCTCCTATTGCACCCAATCCCAGCACAATGAAGCAGAACAAAGGCTTGTGCCAAAGCAAATAGCTGTCTTAGCATGGCTTGGTTTGGAGCTTTGCTGTGTTGGGTTTAGAGCCATTGTCCTCCAGCTCCCAGCCTTTCATCTGCCATAGCCAAAATATTGTGACCTGATGCAAAGCAGAGGGTGTAAGCTAAAGACCACAAAGAGGAGAACTATAATATATATATGCCTGGCTTTATCTGAACTTTTTTTGGTGGTAAAGCTTCTCGGGAGGGAGACTCAAAGCTGTGACATACTGAAGTAAGAAGGCTACTGGTTTTCAAGAGGGAAGTTACCCAGAGGGTGAGCTTGGGACTGAAATGGGGTATAGAGAAATGTGTATAATTCCAGTCAGATGGTGGAAGATATGGTTAGCCTGGATTGCCGCAGGTGGAAGCAGCCTGTAAGCAGAAGTGGGGTGATGCTTTCTCAGAGGACTCAAGACCACCTGGTTGAACAATAATCTGTGCACTGCATCCTGCAGAAATAGGAAGTTTCTTTGTGGGAAGTATGATCCATAGGGAGCTTCTTGGCTTAGCACCAGTTTCAGACCACAATTTCCTAACTTATGTATATATATGGATATGCAGTTTATACATACACTGGACAACTGGGGTAAACTGGCAATCTGGGCTTGAGGTGGTGCTTGTAATGTTCCCGGGTGAAGATATGGAGCAGACTAAAACCACAGAAAACCTGTCTGCCATGGAGGACAGGCAATCTCGGTCCTGGGAAGCTGTCTCAGAGAGGGTCCAGGGTGGGTTGGAGATGTAGGATGCAGGATTTGGTGAGTTGGGCTTTGGGTGCATGGCTCCCTGTGTGCAGAGGGATGTGGTGGGTGGAAGACAGGGTAGCAAATAAATGCAAACCCTTTGCCTGTCATAAGCTCTGGGACTGTGGGTGTTGAATTTGAAGGGTTTGCAGGCATCCAGCTTCCCACAGCATGGGCTGCAGGAATACTCCAGGGCTGTTCCAGCCCCGTCCTGCTAGCTGGACCTGTGTTGCCTGCTTCCCTGCCCTTCAGTTTATGAAAAAATAACACTTGTGGCACTTGGACTTGGCTTAGTTGTGAGCACAGTGGTTGGACTCAGTCATCTTAGAGGGAGTTTTCAACTTAAGGATTCCATGACTCAATGATCCTTGTGGGTCTCTTCCAGCTCAGCATATTCTGCGATTCTATGACTCTGTGAAATACCTCCTTGGCATCCTGCCCTGACTGGCATCAGGTGGCATGTTAAACTCCCCGTGTGGTAATTAAACTCATTTAAAGAGATGCTTTCAGCTGTGACAGTCTTGGGTGCTGCAGGCCTGGCCCTGCCACCCCCAGTAGCAGGGATGGCTGAGGAATTTACAAAAGCAGGAGGGTGGACAGGGAGTTTTCAGGTTCCAGCTTGTTTTGGGATGGCTGTGGCTCTATTACCAAGTGCCTTCCCCCACTGCCAGCTGTATTTGCTGGTGCTGTGAGCATGTGTCAGCGTGACCTGGCAGGATTTGCCCTGGGGAGGAGAGGAAAAGCCTCCAGGCCTTCTGCCTCCCCTCTGCTCCCCATCCTCTCCTGGGAAGGCAAAAAAAAATAGATCTTGGCAAGATCAGAGGATAAAAGTTGCTGTGTAGAGGACCTGAAAAGAGGTTTGGTTAAATTGGTGTGGGAAGATTAATGGTGGGTTTTCTTTTCTTTTTCTGTCTTTAAAGCTGGTGGAGGCAGGGAAGACACAAGATTGCTTTTCACACTGTGTGTGTCTGGGCTCAGCCAGCTTCGCTCCTGGCTACTCCTGGCTCCAGGGCTGCCTGCCTGTGCTCACCTCCTCCTTCTCTGGCTACAGCTAAAAGCATTGGAAAGAGGAAAAGTACAAAACAAAAGGGGCTGCGTTTGTGTTGTGGAGAAGGGGGAAGTACACAGCAGCATCCTTGGCTTTTCCTTGTTTCCACTGGGTCTCTCCACTCCCTGCCTTGCCGGATCCTGGAAATGCCATGGGGGTTTTCCACAGCCTCCTGGATTCTTGGGCCCCTTGAAAGAAGTGCTTTGCAGCGTTATTGTTCTTGTTTTCTGTCTTGGTAGCATCTTGCTTCAGCTGAATTCCCATCTTCTCCTTGGCAAGAATAACCTGATGTTGAGTGCCCCATTTCATTGCCCAAGGAATATTAGATGTCCACTAGGATATCCAAGGCCACCCAGGAGCATCTCCCTGCTGCACACAGGCATTTTAATTTATTCTTTTTTTCCCCAGCTTATCTGTAAATACCAGCAAGGACAACACCTTGAGGAGCCATTCCATATCCTTGCCACTGCATGTGCCCCAGGAGCTGCAGCTGTAGCCTGCTCTGGTGTCCTGGTAGTCATCACGTCCTGTGGGATGCTAAGTCTCGCTCCCAGGGGTCAGCACATTTGGGGTCACCTCCCCTTCCTCTGCCATGGGCTGGGGTCAGCCCAGCTTTCTGACCAGAGGCAAATGCCTCCCCTCCTCCAGGAGCGCCAAGGCAGCGCTTTGCGTGCACAGGGAGGTGCATCCCATCCGGCACACACCATCCGGGGGCTGCTTTCCCCCGTGCCGCTGCCAGCAGAGCTGATCTCGGCTCCGTTCAACCAGAACAAGTGGCAAATTAACCTGACCTAGATCTGGAGAGGCCAACAGTTGTGTGTGCCCTCAAAATCCGTGCTCTGGAGGCAATGCAGGGAGAAATCTTGCCTATTCTCAGAGAGGAGAAATAGCTGCTTATTTATAACTGTCTGAAAACCTGCTTCTCCTTCCCCGGCCACCCAGAGCTCGTCCTCTTTCACACTGCTCTTCATCCCTGTTCTGGGAATGGCTTGAGACATTGGACAGGTCTCCCCATCCATCAAGATGCTACTTTCCCTGCTCCTTCCTATTTACACTAACCAGGCACATATTTACCCAGAGCAGGGCACACTGTCCTACATCTCATCACTGGAAACCTTCCCAGAAATCCCCTCGGGACCAGGAAAACACCCCTGGGGGTTGATCCTCCAGGCTGGCTGTCAGGATCACACCTTCGCCTGGCAGCTGGGAAGGGCTCTGGCCCTCGTGCTCCCTCTCTGTCGGGTCCAATGGCCGCTGGGTTCCTGATGGATGGGACCAGCTCGCTCCTGGCGCAGCCGGTCGTTGCCATGGCAATGGCAGGATATTGCTTTCTTACAGCCTCCTGGCTCGCACAAAGCCAGCCGCCAGCTCCAGCTTTGCTTAGCACAGGGATGTGCAGTGCATACCAAGCACTCTGCCTTTCCTCTGTCCCCAGCTGGGAACCCACTCCAGAGCATGCAGGGAAGAAGCAGCGGGAGCTGGAGCTTCCTGCTTCTTTCCCACGGCTGGAAAACCCCAGGTCTTTGCAGCTGCCTGCTCTTCCTCCCAGTGCTCATGTACCGTTCCCTCCTGCTTGCTACTTCCTCCGTGTTTTTCAGTTGCAAAATTCAGCCTATGCTGCTTTTTCCACCTCCTGCCTGTAACCTACATAGGGGGGGATACCCCTTAATCTCTCCAAAGCTCAAGAGGTCCATGCATACCCTCCACTGGTGCTGGTCACTGCTGCCCTGGCTACCCTGGCTGGAGCATCCTTAGCCCAAGCAGCATCTCAGAGATGGGGCTCATCATACAGCTCTGAGGGGCTGGATTGAGGATCTGACCTCAAGTCATGACTCTAAAAGCTTTGGGAGGCAGCAGGGTTGATTTTTGCCCAACCTGGGGGCTTGCTCCTGATTCCTCAAGCCATGGGAGCTGCTGGTGAAGACTAAGCTAGATGGTGTGGCTGGGTGGGGACACCAGGGCAGCAGTGAGTGCAGCAGGGTCATGAGTGGCTAGGTCATGCTGTACATCAGCCACATATGGGTTTGGCAAAAGGCACCGCATGAATGAGAGTCCTGCCAGCCCTCGTAGCCAAGCCCTGAGTCCCTTTGCCAGTTTCAGCCAACGTGACTTGGAAACCTTTGTGGGTGTTATTTCCCCACTGTAAGAGCCTGAGACCCAGATCAGTGCCTGTTCAAAAGCTGCAAGTTCAGCTGAGTCACATGATTAGCCACTAGAGAATCTACATAAGGCTTCAGGAGACCAGGCATCCTGAACTCTGCTCTGGGACATTCTGCTCTTGAAACGAAACCCAGCCAGCATCACTCTGTCTGAGCCACAGATGCTTGAAATCCAGGCAGAGACGGAGGACCAAGGTCTTCCCTCTGCCAGGAACCACAGGCTTCTCTCCCTGGGAGAGGATGAAGACTGGTGATGGCAGGGTCCTCCCATGCTGGCAATGAGCTCCCAGCCTTGACAGCCTCACAGAGGTGCCATATTCTTCAGGGACAGCAGTACAAGTTGTTGTCTTATTTTTTTCATGCCCTTGGGAGCTGTGGGTTGAGACTTAATCACGTTAATAGGCTCAGGGTCTTCCCAAGCATGCTGGACCCTTGTGGTGCCAGTGGCAGGCTGCTTCCTCACCACCACCTCTACACCATACACAGCCTAGACACCACACTGCCTGCTCCGAGGCTGCTGGGGCCTTGAAAATCAGCCTTAATTACAAAAAAAACCCCCAAAAACACACCCAGCTTAAGCTATCTGTGCAAAAGAAAAACCCAGGAGCTCCTCTTTCTGAATTTCAGGGGTTGTGTTTTCTAGCATGATAAAAAAAAAGACATAATTGGCTTTTTGTTTTTCCAGGGCGAGGGGTTTTCTGTGTTAGCTCAGAAACTAAAACTCCTGTATAACTGCAGCTCCTCAGAAAGATGCATTGTGAGAACACAGGGAAAGCCTGGGATACTGTGCTGGTGGGCAAAGGGTGGTTGGGGATGTGCTCTGCCAGATGTTGAGGAGTAAAGACGTGGCAGCCGACCCTTTTTGGCAGCGTTTTTGCTCTGCACAGCCCCACTGCACTTGGAGCATCAGGCATGGCTGATGAAACATCTCGACCCAAGGACATTTGAATGAAGGGGGACCCAAAATAGCCTGAGACTTGAGAAGGGTTGAGGATGGAAAAAAAACCCACCCGGTAATAACTTCTCCAGAAATGCTATATATAGACTGATTTGGTGACTTCGGGAAGTAAAGAGCTATGAAATCCGAATGGCAGCTCTGCCTTGACGTCCTGAGCTGAGCCTTCCCTGGGATGCTGCCTTGCATAGGGGAGCTGTTTGGTGTTTGTCCCCAGAACACCCCTGTGCTCTTGCTGCGATTGTCCCAAATCTGTGGTTAGGAAGGGGAAGCAAACCCCAGATTTCCCGAAGTGGGACAAGGGGAAAGCAAGCCCTACTTCTGGTTGTGTAAATTTGGTTTAATTTCATACGCTTCCTTGGGACTCTCAGAGAAGAAACTGTTTTTTTTCCTCTTTTATCTTTCCTGCCCCATCCCCTCTGCAAGCATTTGAAATTTCCACTTGGAGTTTTTTAGGTATCCCTCCTACTTATAACTTTCTCAATGTGCTGGGATTTGGTATTTACTTATCACTTCACGCTCTCCATATGTGGATTTGGAAAGGAAAGCTCACCCTGCACCATCCCTCTCTCCACAGGTTATCCTGAAGGACCTGGAATTGCTGGCTGAGATCGCTTCTTCCCCAGCGGGACAGACGGAGGAGGGTCACGGTCCCTCCGATGGCTCCGATGTGCGACCTGGCCCAGTGGAGCTTCATGTCCCAGCCAGGGCTGGCCAGCTGAGCTCCTCCAGTGAGTGCCCCTGTGCCACAGCTCCTTTCCTGCCTGCTCCTGGGCTCTCTCCATGTGCCCTGGCACCAGTCAGGTTTGCTCAGGCACAAGGAGAAGCTTCTTTTACAGTAGTAAATCAATGTCATCGTCCCCACCCAGGCAAGTTTGGGGATAGAGTCTGCCATGGCACAGACCAGGGTTCTGCTTTTATTTTTACTGCTCTTTCCCCTAGTTCATGTTTTGGGGATTTAGGGCTCAGTTTAGCAACAGGATGCGCCAGAGGCCAGTGTGGAGGGATGTCATTATTGTCCTCTTTTTTTATGGAACCTTGGGTTCCAGCTTTTTTTCTCCTTGTAAAAGCCCTCAGAGCCCTAGAATCAGTACAGGATGGGATGCTGGCTGCAATCCCAGGTCTCCAAAACATCCATAGATCTGCAAAGGGATCCCTGTGCCCCACAAGCTGCCCACGTTGGCTATGAACTGCTATGTTGCTCTGAGTGTCTGGCAAAACCTCGGGAGAGAGATGAAGAGGGATGATCCTATTTTCTGGGGACTTGAGAGATTTTAAAAAAAGAAACAACCTTTCATTAATTATCCCAGCACATAGGGAAATTTTTTCCACCTTCCCTTGTCTGTGGTTCATCCTTTACAGTTGCTTGGCTGCTCCTTCTCCTCCTCCGCTGCTATTTAAGGGCCTCCCTGTTGTACTCCCCAGGCCAGGTCGTCCCAGCCAAAAGCACGTTTCATGTGAGCTTTGGATTGCAACCCGAGCACTGAGCCAAGGCTGCCTCTCCCTGCGCAGGATGCAGCCACAGGGCCTTGCAAAATCACCACCAGAGAGGGAGGCTTTGTTTTCTCTGAAGATTCTGGATCACTCGCCCCTCCCTGGTCTTATAAATGTCTGCGCCAGCAACCAGCTCAGGTCTTGCCTGTTCAGGGTGGGATTTTTTTTTGCGGATCTACCTGTTTCCTGCTGGCAGCTTTATGTCTTCAATGGAGAGGTGAGGGCTGCAGAGCTGGTGACCTCCCCAAGCCCTCTGCAAGTCTCATCCATCCTCCCACTGTCAGAAGTGAGACTGCCTGGGTGGAGCGGCTCCTGCAGCGCTGGCCAAGCAGCTGAGGAGCTGCAGTTCAGCTCACACTGATGGTTGTCTGAGGTTTCCTTCCTTCTGGATGATCTAAAAATAGCAGGCTGGATGGCGTGGATCCTAACGGCTGCCGTGGCCCCTGTTAGCTATCTGGAAGAGCAACTTGGCTTCACTTAATCAAGTGTAACCTTTAAAAAGAGTCTGGGTCTCCCCTCCTGGAGCAGATCTGCTGGAGCCGGAGCTCCCGTTGCCCCAGGGTGGGACAACTTGCCCCCACACAGGTCCTAATGGGCTCTGGCTTCCTCACCTATTTTCCTCTTCCCTGTAACGCACCAGAAAATTGTTCCTTAAGAATTTATTTGGGGCTGAGCATTGCAGGGTCATTGGCTTTTAACCAAAGGCAGATGTTTTTGGGGAGGGAAAAAGGAGCTGGTTCATTGGCCTTGGACACTTATCATGGCCCCAGTCCCGTCTGGCTTTGACCACCCAGGACTGAGACTAGATGGGCTGCAGGGAGTTCCCCAAGGGAAATTGAGGGTCACAGCTGGGCCAGGACCTTCCTGGATTATGCCTGGAAAATCAGAGGCTCCTGGAAAACGCTCCTTTTGTCAGAGGATTGTTTGAAGCAGGGGCTTTTTGGATCAGGACAGTGGCCAGTGGAAATCCCAATGTCTGAGCGTGGTCCCAGGTGGTAAGAGCAAGTGAGCCAAAACTCTGCCCTTCCCAGGCAAAAATCATGAGGTACTGGCACCAAAGAGAGGGTGTACCCCTTTCTGGAGTCACTGGTTTTGTACTGGGATGTATGGGATGGTTCCCTAGGGTGCTGTGGTTCAGACAGTAGGATGGATGCTGTTACCCCATCAGAGTGTGGGCTGCAGGGTTCTAGCACTTCTCCCCAGGGTTAAATCTCTCCATTCCCTTCATCCACTTCAGACTGAGTTGCCATTGAAGCCGGCAGTGGGAGGAGAGCTGCTGAGCCATCCCAGCCGCAATCCTCACCTATCCCTGAGGCCCTTCCAAATGTGCAGTTGGTGGCTTTGCAGGTAAATGAGCAAGGTCTCCCTTTGAAATCCTTGAGCTTGTGGCAGATTTCCTGCTGTGCTCTCTGTCTTGGCACTCCAGGCTTTGCCAGCCAAGCAGTAAGGGCAGGAGTGGAGGTGGAAGGGGCCAGTGCCCCCATGGTCTTCCCCATGCTTCCTCTCTCTCCCTTTCTTCCCTCGGGATGTGTTTATGCAGTTGTTTCCCTGCCATTGAGTTTGGTTTCCTTCAGATGCTGGTTGATTAGTCAGGAAAGCCGTGTCCCACTTCCGCAGCCCGTTCCCAGCTCCAGTTTTTATTTAGCCGCTTTGTTCTCCGGTTACGTAAGGTCAGCTGCCTTCGACGCCTTCTCCAAGCACAATGAGCTGGGGCCAGCCCAGCTCAGCAGTGCCGGGGAGACCCAGCATCTCCTCCCGACCTGCTCTGACTGCCCTGGGAGAGGATAGCTGCTGCTGGCCACCAGGAGTGTCTCCTCCAGTGCCTTCTGCCCACTTTTTCAGGGGAAACAGCTGTAGAGCTGTGCCCTAGAGCTCCTGGTCTTTGGAGTGATGGTGCAAATGCTGGTCTGGTCAGTACAGTGGGAATCCAACTGCCTGCTTTGCTTTGGGATGTGTTTTTTCAAGCCCTCTAGAAGCTGAGACAAGTAGCAGATGACCCAAGAGTGGTTGTCATGGAGGTCAGCGGGTCAGGGGGGTGCCTTCTGTGCCTTTACTCCGCTCTGGTGAGACCCCATCTGGAAGACTGCATCCAGATCTGGGGTCCTCATCACAGGATGGACATGGACCTGTTGTAGCAAATCCAAAGGAGGTCAGAGAGATGATCAGAGTCTGGAGCACCTCTGCTAAGGAGACAGACTGAGAGTTGAGGTTGTGCAGCCTGGAGAAGGTTCCAGGGAAACCTTAGAGCCTCTTCCAATGCCTGAAAGGGCTCCAAAAAATCTGGAGAGGGACTTTGGACTTAGCATAGAGTGGCAGCACAAGGGGCCATGGCTTCAGGCTGAAAGAGAGTAGTTTTAAATTAGGTATTAGGAAGAAATTCTTCATTGTGAGGACAGCAAGGCACTGGAAGGGGTTGCCCAGAAAAGATGTGTATGTGCCATCCCTGGAAGTTTTCAAGGCCAGGTTTGATGGGGTTCTGAGCAACTTGGTCTAGTGGGTGGTGTCCCTGCCCATGACAAGGGGGTTGGACTAGATGGCCTTTAAATGTCCCTTCCAACCCAAACCATTCCGTGATATCATAGGTGCAAGCCCTCCAGCCTGGTCTACAGCTCTGCTCTGCACAAGACACAAAAGCTCCAGAAGGAGCTTTCCAAAAGGATGCCAGACCAGCTGCTGCCTTGCACAGGGTAACTCTTGCACACATCTCTTCCTTCGTTTCTGCACAGCTTTGTAAGGTGAAGCAGTTACAGCCCTTTGTTTCCTCTGCAGCTTGGTCCGGTCTCTCCCGCCTGGCTTCCTGCCGGAGACGGTGGGGACAGTGCTGTACCCTCTGAGCACCTCACGCTATAGGATGTTTACTGTGAGTCTGACTCCATATGTGAATGCACTAATGTGCCTGAGGTCATTGGTTTCCAGCAGACCGTGGATATCCCAGAAGTCAGTGGATTACTCTGGAGGAGACTGCTAGAAGTCCCTGAGAAATGTAGTCTGTTGAGTTCAGACTTGCTGTATCCCCACTGGAGAACATGCAACGCTCCAGAGTGGAGATATTCTGTGTTAGGGGTTTGCTTTTGACATATCTTGCGTGAGGATTTTATTCTCAGTGAGCCAAACCACTCCCTTTTCATTGTCTGTTGCATCATTTGTGTAATCAGCGATCTGCAGAGGTGGCAGTGTATGACAAGGTCCCACCTCCAGACAGTCTGGAAAATGTTAGGGCAGCCTCTGCAAACATCAGGTGAGAGTCTGTAGGGTGCAGGAGGTCCATGAAAGGTAGAAAAGAGAAGGTGGCCCCTTGTCAGATGGCTCAGATTTGTTAAACTGCTATTTCTAGTGTTACAGAAGCATAAAAGTGAAACCCCTCCTTACTCATCCTCCCCACAAAAGGCAGTGAGACAGCTATCACACCACCAACCACTTGCTCTCGAAGGAGCCAGCTTCCAACAGTTTTTGCAGAATCAGAAGTGTAACAGCAGGGAGCAGAGAGGCCAAGCAAGCAAGAGAAAAGAGGGCTGTTCCTGAGTGCACCAAGCTCAGCGGTTCCTGATGGTTGGTGGCTGTGGCATCTCTTTCCCTACTGGCATGAAGCTGTCCAGGAGGGTTGACTGTCAAAAACGTTCTTCTGCTTCTTGGAGAGGAGAGGAATTTGAACGGAAGGGTCATCTGTTTCTTTTCCTGGATGTAGTGTAATAGCAGAGCTGGGATGCCCTGGAAAACCCTAGGAGAGACCATCCAGATGTAGCGTTAACTCGCCTGGCGTGCCTCCAGGTATCCGTCCCTCCTGAGATGGTCACAGCATACAGCCAGCTAGAAAGCTTGGGGATTCCCACATAACAGCTGGGATTACTGATCTGTTAGTGGTGGACAAAGGAGAAGTTGATGGTGTAGATAAATCACTCCTAGCCAAGCCCTCCCTTGGAGTTACCTTGCTGAGCTGCCTCAGTTTCCCCAGGATGTTGCGAGGAATTTGTAGGGTGAGGTGAGGCATGAGGTGAAAAACAAACTAGCAGAATGAATCTTGGTGTGGAAATGGCCCAGCAAAGCCCATTGCTGCTCATTCCTGCAGATTATCTTCTGTATGCTTCACCTTTCCATGCAGGAGCCTCAACCCCCTCTAAACTCACCATGAAGCTTAACCATTCCTAGTCTGCAGCTCTGCTGGGTACTTTGTGCTCCTGAACAACGGCTGAGCTATACCCCTGCTGCATTTTTGCTTATTGATTTACCTTAGCAAAGAAAAATGAGGCAGTAGTGGACTACTAACCTTCCTCAGAAAACCATCCGGATTATCATTGCCTGCTGCCTTCCTCCAAGGCAGCCGTGCGCGCATACCCTGCATCAAGTGAGGGGGGAACCAAGGGCAGCAAAAGCCTCATTTGGCATCAAAATATGTTCCCCAACCCCTCTGGGACCCCCTTTCTGTCAAGACGCTGAAATCTCAGGAATTACAAACCCATGGCTCTTTAGCCAGGTAGGAAGGGGAGAAACATCCATGTCTGCCCAGGCAAAACCAGGCTGAGCACAGCCCCTGGCCATGCAATCCAAAATTTTGTGGGTTTTATTTCCTCAGCAGCATCCTGTGCTCTGAAGAGGGGAGAGTGGAGGTTTTCCAGAGCCCAGCTGAGCTGCCGACATGTTCACATCTGTTTCCAGCTACGCCCTGCGCCGACTTTCTGGGAGGAGGAGGGGAGGATTTGCCTTTTTTACGGTTCTATTTTTATCCTGCTCTGCGAGGCTTTGCCACTCCGTGTTTGCAAAAGCTAAAATTCAAAACATCCTGGGGAAGGCTGCCGGGGGGAGACGCCGCGCAGATTCCCACGTTGCTGCCCGGGGTTTCGCCGAGCACCATCTGGCAGTGCTGACTCCCACGCCGCTGGCACTCGGGCGGGTTGAAGGCTCATGGACCAGCTCCGGCTGCCGCCGGGTTTATCCCTGTTGCTCCCAGAGGAGCTGAGGGAGATCATTCTCTGGGCTGAGCTGGAAACATGATGCCTTGGGGAAAGCACTCGGGTGGGAAGGATGCTTGGCCTCGCCAACTCTTAGCTTACCCTCCCTATATCCGAGCTGAAATTGCTTCAATTAGAGATTGCGGTAAATCATTTTAGCTAAACCACCGCAAATACCCTTGTGGATACTCTTTAACCAGCTTACCCAGCTTTAGCTTGCTTCGGAAAGGAATCAATTCTGCTCCAATCTTATTTCAATTTGGTTTCAATGGAGTTAAGCAAGTCCACACCGGTTTTAATTAAGACTGGTTTGAAACCAATTATAGTAAATTAATAGAAGTTATGTTTTATGCCAGGGTGAAGTTCAGCACTTTGTGGCTGAGATAGGGAAATCCAAGTTCTTGTCGGAGTCTACCAGGCTCACCCGGAGCAATGTGGGGACACTTTGGATACTGTAGGTCTCGACACAGCTCAGCCCATCAAGCAGCCAGACAGCCTGAATGTTCCAGGGTGATGTACAATATATATTTATAAGGGCCTTAATATAGATCCCTAATTGCCTGTCTCGGTTGATTTATAGCGTGGCCACGCAAGCGATGGGAACAGCGCTGGTGAGCGCTCGGGGATGCACTGGGGGTTTGCAGACACTTGCTGTGCTCTGCTCGAGCTGGCACCCATGGATGGGGGGAGCAGAGGTTGGTATGGACTTAGGTGATCCAAGAAGCCCACTCGTGTCCCTGGCTCTGTGAAGGAAATCTGGGGAAAGGATTTCTTAGCCTGGCATCCGGGGCTGCAGGTAGTTGCTGTAATCATTAGTGGGACAAGGGGTAATGGTGTAAAACTGACAGGATATGTTTAGCTTAGATATTAGGAAGAAAGTCTTTATTGTGAGGGTGATGAGTTACTGGCACAGGTTGCCAAGAGAAACTGTGGCTGCCCCATCTGTGGAAATGTTCAAGGCCAGATTGGATGGAGTTCTGAGTAACCTGGTCTAGCGGAAGGTGTCTCTCCGTGCCTGTGGCAGGGGGATTGGAATTAGATAAGCTTTAAGGTCCTTTCTGTGATTCAGTGATAAGGACCCAGGCTGATGGGGACTCCCTACGGCCATGGAGCTGCAATTCCCACATGCCTTTTGTCGTGTTTCACTGCTCTGATATTCTTCTGAGCCCAAAATTCCCATTTGTTCCTATTCTGGTGGATGACTAGACTGAGTTTCATCATTCCTCTGAGCAGGGATCTTTCTTCTTCCAGCTCCCTCCTCCATGCCAGATTAAAAAAAAAAAAAAAAAAAAAAGGCAGCAGAGCCATGACGTGCCACCAGCCCCGACTACGTTAACAGCAGATCTGGCAGGTTACGGATCTGCAAAGTCTTGCTTCAGGGAAAGGGGGAGAGGTGCAAGCTTCAATTAATTATGCCACAGTTTTCTTAACACTTCTTCCTGCTTGTCTCTCGTGCTTCAGAGAAACACTTGACAAGCTGCTCCTACAGTTCTGTCGAGCTGGGAATGCCACTGTGCTGAGCTGTAACCCGCGGGGCAGCGAGCTGAGCTCCGGGCTACGCCAGGAAGGGTTACACCATGGCACAAGGTGCCAGCCACTTCCTAGACATCCTGTAAACAGCAAACGGGAAGTTTGGAGGATTGGGAGGCTTTGGAAAAGAACTGCTTTGCCTGCTTGGAAGAAGTATTGCCTGTTTAAATTCCATCTGAGGTTTGGTTGAGCCTTTTGCAGCCTGGCAGACTCCTACACGCTGGTTTCTCACCCCAGCATTACCCCTAGAGAGCACTGGCAAGGCTGCTCTGGCACGGTGTGCCACAGTGAAAACCTTCCTTAGGGACACGCAGGCATAACTGCTGTGCACTGGGTGGGCAAGGGATGGAGAAATGATCCCTCTGGAGTTCAGTCCTCATGCTCTCAGAGGCAAAGGATGGTGAAGAGACTCCCTGGAGTGGGCAGACTCACATGCTTTCCTCTCGTAAGAAGAACAGGGCGCAGACTTGTTTTCACCATCTGTGTATCCCAGTCTTTCCTTGCTCCCAGGCTGGGCAGAAGGGTCTGAGGTTCAGGAACCAGTTGATGGAAGTAAACAGCAGTACTGAAGGTCCTGCAGACTGTAGCTGGGATCTGATCTCCAAGGGAATTCTCACTTTTGGATACTCAGCTGATCCAGCAGGTTGTTCCCAGTCTTCAGTTGAAGATGCAGGCGATCCTGCACCGCTTCAGAGCACATATGAGGGTGCTTCTGGCTGGTCAGTTTTGCAGCCATACAGCTGCTGTGCACAGCAGAAGTACAGGTCCTGTCAGGGAGGAGAAAAATTGCTGCCTCCTCCTGTTTTTCCTTTGGGATGTGTTTTAGGATATGTAGTGTTTGGCTGGAAGGCATGTGAGTTGGCAGTGAGGTACAAAGCTGGCTTTGCCTTGTGAAGGGAACACTGGGCAGCAGTGCAGTCCATGCTGCTGTGGGGCTCAGAGAGACTATTTTTGGGGTCTTGAGAAGGGAGAAACTCCAAGATCAGACCATCCCCCACACAAGCTACAGTGCTGGAGCATTGTTAGCTGGTGGGGATGAAGTTGTGATGTCCTGCCTGCTGCTGGCTCGTGTTGCAGCGCAGCCAGGTGTGGATGCCTTGGCATTACTGAGAAAACAGGCAAAAATCACTTTCACAACTTTGAAAGACAGTTTCTGCCTGGTCTTCACCTCCCTTCCCAGGCTCTGCTGGATGGTACGGGGCTGAGCTGCAGGCAGGCACAGTGGGAAGGCAGAGCTGCCCCATGTCACCTCCAGACCGTGTCTCTACTCCCTTTTGAGCAGTGCTGAGCAGCTGTAGTGACGACACGTGGGGCACGGCTGTATTTTCACGCCGGGTACTCCCTGCCTTCGAACAAACACACCTTTGTTTTGGAGCACACTGGCTCTGCTGGATCCCTTTTTTTTTTCCTTTGCCCAGATCATCTTCCCTGCAGCTGAGGGGAAACATGATGCGATGGTGAACACTTGTGCTCAGGGAGCTGCCTGCTTCAAAGCCTGGTTTGGGGTTACAGATATACCAAGGGGTGGGTGAACACGCAGCTCCAGCAGGAAGAGGACACCAGATTCTGGTCAGGATGACCTTGTATTTTATTCTCCTTTTTCTTTGGGTCTATGTTCTCTTAGAGGCTAAATCCAAACCTGGGGAAGCTGCCCTGCTTGTACCTCTCGTGTATCATTGGGAGAGGCAAGGTGGAAAACAGACCAGCAGCTTTTCCATCAGCTTTCCTGGGCTTTGGCAGCTTAATTGCATCTTTAATTGGCTGCTCCATGCTCCGCTGAGTGTCCGTAGAAGCAGACAACATCCATAAATCAAACTGCTCAGGTTTCCGTCGGTTATCTGATGGAAATAGTGTGTGGGGAATAGCCTTGGGGTGTTCATGTATGCGGGCTTCCCTCCTTACCGCAGCTAGACACGGCCTTTCCAGAGGAGAAATTAAGGGAGAGAGATCCCCTTGTTGCAAAGTCGCCTTTGAAATGCTCTCTCCAAACATTTGCTTTGAGCGCTGTCCTGCTAAATAAACCATCTCCCCTGGGGTTTCACTGTGGGAAAAGTAATCTTTACCTGCCAGCTCCCTGCTCTTGTGTGTGGAAGGGATATTTCCCTGAGCTGGGAGCTGCCCCTTTCCCTGCCCTCACTGACAAGAGTCTCAGACTGGGACAATCCCTAAGGCCAGAGCTCTGCTGTGGTTTGACCAGTACTTTATATGAGCCCTGGGGCACATTGTATGTGACACAATTGCACCAAGTGGCTCCAGCTCAGGGAAAATCACATCACCAAGTGTAAACCGGTGTCCGTGCCGTGACCTGGGGCTGAATGTGTGTGTGTCTGCCACTATGTGCACGCTGGGCTCGGGGCATCTGTGGCTCTTGGGGTTGGATTACAGGCTCTTCAACTCACCAGCAACCTGGTGGGTTTGGGATGAGTGTACATGCCATATCTGAGGAGATGGGATTTGCTCAATTTAGAGCCTCAGGCACTCCTTCTTTTACCAGCTACTGAAGCTGAACAGCTCTGGGATGAACTCCCAAAAATTCCATTTTACCCCCAGGTGCTGCTTCCAGGGCTGCAACCACCATAAGATGCTTTCCCCTGGGCTGGAGAGATCTGAGAGGGATGGCTCCACTTGGACCAAGTTATATGAAACTTGAAAATCTTTCTATTCCCCTGCCCTCCTCTTCTCAGTGTTGTGACCATGTTTTGGGTGTCTGCTCTCTCATCATGGCTTTGGCAGCAGGACTTTGGCAGCTCTAATTTGCTCTTCCCCTTGCTTCCCCAGGTACAAAAGGCCTGGAGTGCTCACCCTCCACCCCCACCATGAACTCCTACTTCTACAAGTTCATGATCAACCTGCTCAAGCGCTTCAGCAGTGAACGGAAACTCCTGGAAACCAGAGGAGCCTTCATCATCAGGTCAGAGCGCCCCACCAGCCTCACTGAAGGCCCTGAGCATCCCTGGGATGGGTGGGACAGGGATGGCAGGGTCAAGCAGCCCAAGTACTACATTCACTCAGAGCCAAAACCGTTTGCTCAAGCTTCCCTCGCTCTCCAGCAAACAGTTTTGGAGCAAACGGGATTTGCCTTTCACATGTCAAGGCACCATATTTCTCTCTCCCATCCCCTGAGGCAAAGTGGCTCCTTATTAAACAGTGTTGTCAGAGCCTGTTTCGTTGAGAAACAACTCGACCAGCCGGAGCACGAAGACAGGCTTGCACTCTGAGTGCCAAGCCGAGTGAATCCCTCCAGCCGGCTTGGCGAGCTGCTTGCCCATCCACAGCCATGTGTTTCAATGCACAGAGTTGGTAGGTTTTGCTTCAGCTTTTTAAGGAGCTGCAGCAGAGGCTGGAGAGCCAAATGTTGTGAAGGCTGGAATGCCAAGTGTCGTGGCAGCTGGCAGGGAGTCATCTTTAATGCAATGAAATCTGGGGCAGGGGATATCCATTCCTCAACTCACTAGGAAATAACAGGGTTAACACTCGAGGCGAGGTGAAGAAATCAGTGAGGAGGGTGGTAGAAGCAGCTGGCAGGACCCTGGGTTTTCCTCCTGCTTTCAGGGATGTGGCATGAAAATGAACAGGGAGAGAGCATGAGTTACAAGCCATGCTTCTGTGAGAGAAGAGAGCCACCTCTCCAAAGGCACAGGGGTGTGCCAGGTACTGATGAGGGGGTCCTATGACTGCAGTGGGAAAATACAGCATGTAGAGCTCCCAAAATTTGCTGAGCTGGGTGTGGAGTTGTACCTGCTTGGGCAGCAGTTTTTGCCCAAGTCTGGATTCATCCCAGAGACAATGTTCCACTCCCAGTGTCCACTGTCCTCTCCCCAGTCAGCACAGCCCCAGGATAAGCCACCCTTGGCAGGGAAGTGGCCCCATGCTGTGTCAGGGAAGCAGGGTGATCAGAGTGACAGTGAGCCTGGGCAGGGTCCCATTTAAGAGTTCTGTACTGTGGCCACCTCCAGCTTTTCCCTCCGGCTCTGGCAGGATGAGCCGTGGCTGGCAGGCCCAGCTTTCCCAGCAGCCAGCCAGAGGTGTGGTGGGACGGGCTCACAGCAGCACAGCAAGTCAAGGCTTTTTACGGTGACTCGTGCCCCAAAAAAACCGGTAAAGCAAAAAAAAAAAAATAATTAAAAAATAGATGACTCTGTCCTTCCTTCAGTCACGTTGTTGCTCATATGGGGTAGATGCAGGACTGGAGCCAGAGTGGTGGTTCTGGAAGGGTGAGCCATGCCCTCAGGTACCGGCGATTAACTCTGAAACCTACTGATGGCAGGTAAAGGATTGGTGTAAAGTACATCTCCGCTGCTTCCAGAAGAAGCAAGATGGGAATAGAGGAGAAAAACTTTTGCAGGACTCTCTGGCAAAGATTGATCTCTTGCTGGAGAGACTCAGTGAACGTGGGAGCCTCGTGGAGCTATTTTTAGCCACTTTTCAAATTGAAGCCGTATGCGCGTTCCCACGTTACATCCCTCCCCTGTCCACAAGCCAGCTCAGCTGTTTTGCACAGCAGGGTGAGAAGCCAGCCTCATGTTTGCCTTGAGAGATGCTGGTGATGTTTCATCCTGAGCTGGAGAGCACAAGGGGGATGCTTGAGAGACTGGGACAGTGTCTGCTAAAGTGTGGTCCAGGACCACTGCTGCCTCTTTCCCAGGCTGGCCTGGGAACAGTGAAGCAGGGAAGGAAAATAGACCTGTTAGGTTTAGGCAATGATTTCCAGCTGAAGGATTAGTGTTCACAGGAAAGGGAAATGGGGGACAGGGGTTTTATTCAAGCACCGCACAGCAGTTTTCCCTGTCGCGTTGCTGGTGGACAAATTCAAAGGTCTGTGAGGTCATGCAGGGGGTCTGCGATGAAAGGTAGTTTATTTCTAATCCAACTCAAGTTAGTTCATGCCTGGTTGTTGATTCTGAGAGGACTTTAGTCACTCTCCTGATATGTCCTCGAGTCCCAGAGAGAGGGGTTATGGTACATTGTGTGCTTGAGGATGGAAGTGGGGTTTGACCAGTGATCTCTGCGGGAGGTGGGACCGTCTCTTGCTCTGTAAGGACCTGTGGTCCCCGAGACATGTAGAACTGCTCCGAAGCATTCCTGACACTGGGAGATGGGTGGGAGAAGTACCTGCAGCCCTCGCTGGCAGAACTTACCCTCCAAGCCTGGCTCAGGCAGAGATAGGGTCTGTGATATGTGGTCTCACCATCAGTAACCCCAGCCCCAAGGTGGGTATCTTGAGATGCTCTGCCAGAGGAGACAGGGTGGAGCTTAATTGGAAACACAAATTTCCTTCAAAATAACAGGGAAACAGCTCCAAAAATGTCTATCATTCATAAGGAAATATCCAGAGAATTTCTTCTCTTTTGCCTGTGACCACCAGGCTGGGGGATTACCCAATACTGGCACATGGTCCCTCTGCCGGTGCTGTTTGTGCATCCAAAGATGGATTAGTCCGATGCCTTCCCCAGTGCAATCCAGTGCCCATAAAACCATGGTGCGATGCCTCATCTGTGCCAAGGGATTTAACGTTAGGATCCCTTCAACCCAAGGAGACCTCACAGAGAGAAAGCCTGCAGCTGTGGTGCAGCTCACATGCCAAGCTGAGCCCCAGCAGGAGGAGTTGCACTCGATGATCCTTGTGGGTCCCTTTCAACGCAGAATATTCTGTCATCTGTGTTCTGTGAGAAAGGCAGAGCAACATCCAGGAGAAGGCTCTTCAAAGCTGTTTAGACGCCTCATGAATGCCTGGGCAAAGGATGTGCCAAGGGGATTCCAGTGGTACACATCCCACAGTCTCATGCTGTCCCACCCGTCTCCCCTGGAGGAAGGAGGGAAGCCTGCTCCCATGATCTCTTCCAAATTTATTTTTTTTTTGACTTGGCATCAGTTTTCTGCATTGCAGCTGACAGGGTTCCTTTGGGGGTCAGTCCTCTCTTACTGTCGCTTGTGACTTTTTTTAGGCTGGAAGCCAGTAAAATTAGTCTGCCTTCAAAACTAAGAATACCGAGTGCTGCCTTCTCCTCTGAAGCCAGGCATGTTTGCACTCAAAGGTTGCTCCCAAAGTGTTGTCAGAGCCAGGAAGCATCAGTGTTACCTCCCACCTTGATAAGCAGATCTGAGGCCTTCCACCCTCCTCGCTAATTGCCCTGGCTGGCACGTGGCCGTCCTGGATTCAATGGAGCCCTTAAGCAAGAAGCAAATATTCCCATTCAGCTGCTGACCTCCCAACGATGGCTTGGAGCTGCAGAAGAATGCGGAGGAGCTTCCAAAGCATCACATGGCTCCTTGGAGCAGCACGGCTGTCCTCGGGGCAGGAACCCTGTGGAGGGAAAGCTGCTTGGCCGGTCAGGAGGCAGGCAGCAGAGCGGCACCGAGCTTTTCAGCTCACGCCGAGATTTACAGGCTGAATTTAATGCCTGTTGGTTGGTACCAGCGCTGTGGGATGGGGGGATTAAGGGAGAGGTTAAGCCCTGCTGCATGGACATCACTGTTCCTACTTGGAGCACAGTGTGAGGATAGGGCTGGCTGTCCTTCCAAGGAGCTGTCTTCTCCCCTCTCATACCGCCCCAGGGCTGGTTGTGTGGTTCCTGTGCTGTCCTCAGGGTCAGTCTGAGCTCCAGAACTGGTTCAGCTGGCTAAGTCAAGCCTAGCACCAAAGCAGCCAGCTTTTTGCTGCTCTCTGAGATGGAACAGCTCAGACATTCATGGCTGATGTACCTTGCCACAGCAAATGAACCCTCCGGGGTATGGGGTGTGCTTGAGTGGCTGGAGACATCCCTATGCATGTCGTGTGTGGATGCTTTGAAGTGCAGGGCTTAACTTTTAAGCCCAGCAAGGCCATTTTCTCGCAGAGCAGTGGCACCCTGGGGCAGAGAGGATGCCTGAGTCAGCGCTTTGCTCCCCAGGCGGGGGCCCGCACGCAGGGGTTGTCTCAGCTTGTTTTATAGAGCTGTTAAACAAACCTCCCCACTGCCTGGCACCTTCTCACGGGGTGTTTTCTGAGGTTAAGCTGCTTGGAAGAGGCCCTGGCATGACTTTTCAACCACCTCCCATGTGATGCACCTGGTGGGACTTGTCCATTGGACTGGGGATGGTCCTTGACCTTTGGGGGGATTCTTGAACCCTGTGGGGGCTGGCCAGGAGGGCTGGCTGGTTCTCCATCTGCTCTAGAAGACATAGGCTGGAGCATATAAGGTTGTTCAGCCAATTTATGGCATTAGCTGAAGAGCTGGAAAATCCCAAGTCTCGTGATGGGGCCACAGATTTATAGTTCCAGCAGACGGGAAAAGTTCACCTGGCTGGAAATTCTGACTGTTCTTGAGGTCTCAAAGTCCTGCTGGGATGAGGCCAGTGGAGAGCTGGATAGTGAGGAGGGCAGAGCTGAGGACACTGGCAGGTCTCGCTGGGTGCATGAAGGGCTGTAAATTATGTCCTTGGGGCTGGGGTGGCCAGTACCTCTTTTTGGGCATGGCAGGGCTCTTCTGCCTCTGAGAGCCTGGGGCTGACTATACGACACCACTTTCTCCACAAAAAGTAGGGAAAAAGACGCAAAGTGAGTTTGAACCTGTTAACCAGAATGAGGAATTAGGGAGGAGGGGAGCAGAGGGCTGGAGGAGTGCTTTTGGCAGGCCGGCAGTGAGGTGCATGTTAAATCGCTTTTGACTGGCCTGCCTGGCATTCCCAGGGCTGTGCTCTCCGTCTGGGAGAGTGGGAAGGGAAGGGCTGCCTGCCAGCATCCCAGTGAGGAGGGCTGTTGGGAGGGAGTGGGATGGGGGTTTAGCCAGAGGTTTGGATAGCAAGGGATGCACCGGGGATCCTGTACAGAGCCAGTGGGTGTTTGTTTTGGTAATAAGGGGATGCCACAACTGCAGGATGCCACTATACCGCAGTGAGCCAATGTCCGCCCAGCCCCATCCTGGTTCCCACCTCATCCCAAAACTTGTCCGTTTCTCCTGCTGTGCTGTCCTCACTTCCCAGCCCCTTGCTGGGAAAGGCTCAGGAGCTGGGGCTAACCAAAACCCTCCTCCCAGGCCTGGATGCTCTTCAGCTCCCCTGGATGCACATTTTCCTTGACCGAACATCCCAGTATCTCCCAGTGATCTGGAGGCACCCAGTGCTGGGATGCAGGATCCACTCCTGCTCCTTCCTTTGGATGTGCTGATGCCACTGTGCCCCCTCCAGCTCCCATTGCCAAACCCATGCCCTGAAAATCCCTCTGCAAGTGAATCAGGGCTGGAGGGGGGACACGTGTCACCTCTTCCTCTCTCCCACCCTCTGTGCCACTGCAATGCAGAACAAAACCTGCGTTTGTTTTTGCGGGAACCGTTTGGCTTGTACTCAGCAAAGTGCAGAAAAAAAAGAAGGGGAAAAAAAATGGAGCCTCTTTGATAAACTGTGATATGAACTCGGGTAAAATCCAAACAGCTGTGAGTGCTACAAGGGAAGCTTCTGTGTCGGGAGGCAGCGAGCCTGCGAAAATCCACTGCTCTGCCTGCCAGGATGCTCGCTGGCCGCCTGCCCTCCGGCTTTAATGAACTGTGCACTCGCCATCCCCCTCCTCGTGCCTCGCTGAGAGGAGGAACCGGAGAAAGCTTTTTAGTTTGGTTTTTTTTTGCCCATTTGCAAAACAGAAAGAGGGACTCCCTCCTACCCAAGGCCTTGGCCAGGCACAGGGTGATAGAGCAGGGTGGTGAACATTCCCACTTCTGCAGAGTGGGCTTCTCCTTGCTTATTCCAGCCCTTTCCTTTGTGCCTCCCTTTAACCCTCCCTGCTCCCCAAAACCTCCTCTCCCCAGCTTGCCATGTAAAACCCCATGCCTGGAGATCCAGAACAGTGCTACAGTGGTGTGGTGACAACCAGGCTCTGCTTTTCTGCGTTCTCTCTCAGCCCACCATGAACATGCCTTACACCATGAACACCCTCCAGGCTCTCCTTAGGCTCCTATGGGAATTTGGGGTGGAAGCCAGCAACCCCACTGTACCTCTAAAAACCCCCAGCTCTCAAATTGCCTCTTCTACATCACACGGAGGGCTCCATGAGCGCACAAGAGCGTGTGCTTGTTGAGGTTTTAATTCACTGAGGCTCTGGGACATCATTCTGGGCTCTCTGATACCCTCCCAACCCCATTAAGCAGGAGCCAGAGGGGGAAATCCCAGTTTCCCCCAGGGCAGAGGTTGGCTCTAGAGTCACAATGTGACAGCAGTCACCAACAGCAGTGACCTTCGCAAGGGAGGAGCCTGATTGCCCTAAGGATTATCCCTGCTGGGAAAGCAGGAGCTGGGCCAGCCCTGGCCAGCTCCCTCCTGGGACTGGGCCCCCAGGGAAGGACAGGAGATGGATGCCCCCAGTGAGCTGGATGGGCTGCATGAGCTGGGGTGCACCAGGTCCTGGAAATGAGGACCTGTCCTAACCCACCAAAGCTGCTCCAGGACCAGCCGTACTTGGAGCTGCTTGGAAGGATTTGATGGGTTTTCCTGTAGAAAAATGGGAACCACATGTGAGCGGCAGTGCGGGCGTGGGCTGGGACTAATTTGGGTCAGTGAGAGGGTGGAGGGGAGGAAGGGGAAATGTGCGTAGGAGAGGAAAATCCTCACAAAATGGCCAAGTTCCTTCAAAGGGCAGGTCCCCAGGTGGGGATATCTGCTTCCTCCCAACAGTTTTGCTAGGATCACAGCAGGAATGCTGTGGAAAAGCAGGCTGTGGAAGGAGGGAGCTGGGAGAAGGCGAACTGGGCAGTGGGAAGAGGAGCCCACAGCTTCCCTGCTTGCTTACTGTTGTGTTCTGCAGAGCAGGGATTCAGCACAAGCAGCTTCCAAAGTGCCTCCCAAATTTTCTTTGCCTGGCTGATGGGGTGAGGACCCTCCTCATGGGGAAGCAGCTTAAGCTGTCTGATCCTGTTGATTGGGTCTCGGGTGTTCTGATGGTGTTTCCTTCTCTGGCTCTGCCGCTGTGATAACTCAGTTTACTCATCTTTGTAGAGGAAAGAGCCAGGACAGGAAATCAGGCTGAGTAACAGTGTTTCCCCCACCTGTCTTCCAGGGGATCTTGCTCAGGGTTATCCCTTAGGCACAGGGCAAACTCAGTTAAAAACTGAGAAGAGCTCACCTCAGCCAGTGAGTCCAGCTGGGCACTCTGCTCCCAGGATGGGTTGTCCTGGGATAAGGTATCTCTGGATGGGACATCTTTGACTCCCCACTGAATGCATAGAGCTGTGCAAAAGCCACCTTGGTTAGAGTTCCTGCCATTCAGTGCTCCTTCCCTTCATGCATGAGCTGCTCTTCATGTTCAGCCGTACCTGGAGCTGATACCCGCATAGCACTGGGTGCTCTCTGAGGGTCCTGGCAGGGCAGGGAACATCCATCTGCTCTCCTCTCATGCATCTGTGGGCCTTGGAGGGTTTGAGGTAGCAAGGCTCCTCAGGCTGCATCCCTCCTTGGGATCCCTCCAGGGATCCTGGCTCGCAAGGCAGGGCAGGTATTGTGATCCAGCTGCGCTGCTGAGAGGCAGCGGGCATGGATGCAAGCCTGGCACTAAAGCTGAAATAACATCTGGGGTGTCTAAACCATGGCATAAATGGGGTGTTTTTTCAGCTGACACTTGAGTAGGGAGTGCAGCAGGACTCGATGAGTTACAGGCACCTCCTTCCCTGAGCTCCAGGATGTGCTCGAGTTGTTGGCAGAGGAGACAAGGCAGCTTCACCTCCCACCCCAGGATATGCTTACCCCTGAGCCATGGAATGCTGCCACCTCTTCCCAGTCCCTTTTTTCCTTCCTTCTGGAAAGCTTCATCCTCAAACATAGAGTGTATTCCTGCCGTAGTCTATCCCTCTGCTTTCAGAGGCATAGACATGGCCAGCAGGACCATTTTCCCCCAAATCTGCCTTCCCTACAGAGGGATCCAAAGGCTTATCCACCTCTAGGACAGCAACCTGCTCCTCGGCCATGCTTTTAGCATTTTTATTTCTTCATCTTAAAGGAAAGTGATGGGGAAGGGTGAGCGCAGGGACCGCAGCTCCCATCTCTGTACAAGCTGTGCACTCCCTGAACAGGATCAGCCTCTCCCAGCTCCTGTTGCCACAGCTTTGCGCCCGCTCCTTTAACCTATTTTATTTGCAGTGATGAGAAATTATAGGGAGAGAAATAAGGCGCTTGTCAGTTTTCTTGAAAATTAGGCCACAGCTGTCAGCCTGAAAGGGAAGCGGACGTCTCGAAGGAAGGATCTGCTGCTGCTCTACACATCTCCCCCGCTCCCAAGCCAGCCCCTACCCTTCCTCCCCTTCCAAACAGAGCTTGCCTGAAAACATCAGTGCCTGGTGTAAGTGCCCCTCTGGGAGCAGGCTCTGAAGGACTCAGCTGGGCTGGTGGCTGGAGCCAGGCACGTGCTCTAATGCTGCTGCTGGTGCCTCCTGCCTGGGGCTTGAAGCCCCAAGAGCCCAGGGCAAGACGTGCATTCACCATCCGTTTTGCCATCGAGTCACCGGCAAGTTTAAAAGTTGGAAAAGAAGTGCTTCAGGGAGGTAATTTTTTGCTTTCCTGGAGGGTTTGGAAGGGGAGGTTTGTCTGTCTTTCAAGTGAGCCTCCTGTAGATGCTCAAATGTTCCTACAGGATTTTGTAAGCCTTGCAGGCTGTCAATGACTCGTTAGTGCAGGTGCTCAAGGCCAGGTTGGATAGGGCTTGGAGCAACCTGGTGCAGTGAAAGATGTCCCTGCTCATGGCAGGGGAGTTGGAATGAGATCATTTTTAAGGTCTCTTCCAAGCCAAAGCATTCCAGAATTCTATGGGCAGGATAGATTTATCCATAAGTCACAATGAAGTTTCCTCAAGGAAACTCCTGGGACAGACCAGCTTGTGCAGCTGGAGGCTGGTGCTAGTTGTCTGTCTAGTGGGCTTCACCTTGGAGGAGCTGTCACATTCATCTGTGTTACGACTAAAATTGGGCCATAAATTGGGCTGAGTGGACCATCAGGTTTCCAAATTTAGTTGTCTTTTAGCTTCTGACCCATCCCAAAGGATATTACTCTTCCTTCTCCTTGCTACAGCCCTGTTTCCCTCTCCTGTTTGGTACAGAGCTGTGGGTATCTCACTGATTATAAAAATGTCCAGAGGTGTTGGATATCTGCTTGGAGAACTCGAGGTGATCTTGTTGAAGGGCACTGTTCTCCAGGCATGTCCAAGGTGGGAACAAGGCTGGGTTCATCACGAGTCAAGGTGGATGTGCCCAGCTTCGGGCTGGACTGTCAGCTTAAGTAGGCAGTGGGGAAGCCATCCTGCCAGCCAGGAGAGGGACCTCCGGGTAGCCTGATGTCCAAGGGGAGCATTAGGAGGAGCAGAAGCCACGGGCTGAGGCTCTGCAGGATCAAGATGCTGTTTCACCAGTTGAAGCTGGCCTGAAATACTAATGTACGTTTGTGCTGTGTTCCTCTCAGGCATCGGTCTTGGTTGCTCTGGGGATCCCCAGGGATCCCCGGGGAGCGCCTGACGCTGAGGCGGCCGCAGCCCAGCGCTGAGCTGGCACCGCGGCTTCTTCAGCAGTTGTCACACTGACGGCTGCTGCCAAGCAGACGCTCCGTGGGAGGGTTTTCTTGTTTGCAGTGAAACACTCTGCACCTTTCCCTTTTCAAGCAAAGGCATCACGGGGCTTGTCTCCTTCGGCTTTTGGAGATCTACACATCTCCTCCCAGAATCCACACATTTCCGTCCCAGATCCACACATCTCCTTCCCAGATCCACACGTCTCTTCCTAGGATATGCACATATCTGGTCTGCAGCTTTCACCAAGTTTCCCTGGGGAGCTTGATAACCATTCCAAGAAACCAAAGCTGACAAGGGTCCTTCTGCTTCCCAGACCTGTGTCCTGCAGAAGGAGCTCCCCTGCTCCTAAACCTCCCAAACCCTTCAAAATCCCTTACATAAAACACTATGAATTTTGTAAAGCAGGAGCTGCTGGGGTTGCCATGGTTTCCCTTGCCCGGAGGAGCAGCTCTGGAGCCTGGATTCAGGAAAGGGGGGGATTAAAATGGAGGAATGGGATTTTCTTTGCCGATGTGGAGGAAAAGGATGGATCAATGGCGTCCTCCTGCTTTCCCCACTTGCTCTATGCTGCTTCTCCCCTTCCCATCCTAATTTTATCTATGCTTCTTCTGCAAATTCCTAAAGGATCCCAGCTGCTGGGCTTGGCTGGGGATGCTGCTTTTCCTGGCAGGAGAATTTCAGGGGGATGGGGATGGGCAGTGGGCATCACAGAGGCTGTGGATTCCCAGGTTAGATGGGTTAAGCTGAGGCATCTGCTGGGGAGCCTAGGGTGTGGAGGAAGGGTGGGGGAAGGCCTCTGGGAGGAGAGAGGAAGGGAGCAGAGGAAGAGGAGGGTTGGGAGGAAGCATGGAGGGGCTCTGCCCTCCTCGCAGCTGTGGAAGTTGTTTTGAGACCCATGAGCAAAGAAGTGGAGCAGAAGCCCTCAGAGTATCGCTCCCAGGCCTCAGCCAGCTCCTGCCACAGCTCAGGCTCTGTCCCAGTTGCTGGAAGTGGGACGAGACATGATCCTCTCCCTGCTGGGGCCCCGTGTCTATTAGCCCAGAGCTAATAAAGCAAATCACTGGTGCTTAATGAAGAAGCACCTGCTTAATTGAACACAGCGGGACAGTGCTCAGCATGGCCGGGCAACCGGATGGGACCAGTGTTTTCCCCCCAGGCACCCCACAGATCCCAGAGGAGGAGATGGTTCTGCAGCAAGACTGGATCTCATCTTACTTTTTTTAAATTTTCAGGAAAAACAAATGTTCACCCTCTTCCAGCAAGCATTGGTCTGGCCTGACCCTCTGCCACCCTGTTCCTGCACGGTGGCTCAGGGCAGGGGACGGGGCTGAAGTGGTTAAAGGGACGAGCAGGCAGGATGGGAGCTCTGACAGCTCCCTGAAATGATGATGTTTAGATTAGCCGGTTTCCAGGCATCGAGTTGTCAAAGCAAGAGGCTGGGAGGGACGCTGGGGCTTGTCCTTAATTGGAGATGTGGCTCTAAAGCCACCCCATCCCGCCAACATCCTCTGGGCTCCGGCACGTTGCCCTGCAGCAGCTCCCTGCCCCTGTACGATCCCTGTTCCGCTTGTTCCCATACCTCATCCCACCCCACCGACTATTTGCATGGTGGGAATTCATTGCGACTGACGTTGCTGTGCTGGCAGCTTGGTGGCCCCTGCATCAGAGACACGGGGGGACCCCAGGGTGACATGGCCATGCAAAGCTTGTGGTGACCTCTGTGGCTCTTCCCTTGGCCAGCTTCATGTTGTCAAGGGGTCCTTTAGGCAAGGGGGCGAGCAGGGGCCTGTGACTGCAGCAGGGGCTGGAGGTGACCTGCTGGGTCCCTTGGGAGCCCCACAGTGGCTCGAGATGTCCCCCATCATCACGCTGCAGGCGGATGCAGCCTTCCATCTGCCTGCAGACACGTTCCTTGGCTCCATCGGAAAGGCTTGAATAACCCTTTTAATTTAAGGAGTTAAATTTTAATGGCCTGAATACCACATTTCATTATCTCCATGTGCCTGCGCTGCCGGCTGCCTAACATAACCATTGTGCGCCATGATGCGCTGCGGCTCCTGCCTCCCTGGGGACACTTCTTCCCCTCTTCTTCCACGCCAGGAGATCCCTGGGGACTCTGCGTCCCCATGGACAAGGGGATGCACATCACCCACAGGGATGCAGGGAGAGCTCCAGAGAGTGGCATCTCGCTGGAATGATGCTTCAGGGGGATTAGCCAGTTCCTTCCATCATCACATCATGTATATTTGGGGATATATATATTTAAGGGGTGTGTACATATATACACACATATTTGTGGGTTGTATATATCTGGGATATATTTATGGTGTGTACAGATAAGGGGTATGGCTCCCACTCTCTGTCCCCTCTGCCCTGTTCCCTTCCACAGCCACTCCACCAGCATCTCAGTTGAAGCCACCTGTCCTCTGTTCAGCCCCTTTCCCTGCCTCCTCCCAGCCAGCCTGGCGTTCCCCTCATGCCATCAAAGCCTCCCAGGGGATGGGCTCCTGGGGACCCTCCCACCCCACCAGCAGCCGCCTGGTGCTGGCAGTTGGGCTCAGCTGCTGGCTGCTGTGACGGAGGCCAGCAGCTGCAGGACCAGCCGGTTGTCCCCTCCTCTGGGGACTGCTTTTGGGATATGCCGACCGAGGGGCTTCAGGGAGGGGAGTTTGAGGTCTCTTCCAGTGCCATAGGAGGATGCTGTGCACTGGCAAACTCATTCTGCTGGTGGGTCCCAGAGAACCTGGGGGCAGCTGGAGGGGCTGGTGCCCAAGCGGGACAGCATCCCTGTGGGGTGACACAGCTTTAAAGCAGAGGAACAGTCTCCACACAGCTACTCCTTTAACACCCCGACAGTTTCCAGTTCCCTAATGCCACTGAAAGGAGGGGGGACAATCCCAACCCTTCCCCGCTAATCAAAACCAGGCCTGAAATTAGAAAGCAGCTCGCATTCAGCTCACTGTGAGCACAGCGTTCACCAGCCAAATGGCAGAGGTCCTATTTATGGAAAGCGAGACCCTTCCTTTTCCATGGAGGAGCGGCAGAGGGGGAACCGGAATGGTATCCTTTTTGTGATGGGGGAGCTTTGGAGGTCACTGAATTGCCCTCAGTGCTCCCTGGCACTGTTTTTCTTGTTTCAGCTCTTGCTGTAGTCTTTCTGCCTGGAAGATGGGAAACACCAGCTCCCCACCAGCCACAAGCAGTGCAGCCGGTCCCGGCTGTACTGGCACACCAACCACTTCACTGTTGAGACTAAAACTGTCCCAATATTTGTCTCTGGAGGACCCATCCCTTCTTTGGGCACAGCAAACCATCCCACTTCATGGTCTAAGTGCCCAGCACGACTGCTGGAGGTGGCTTGGCAAGGATGGGGCATTCACTTACCCCCCTTGCTGGAGAAGGGTAGCATGGAGCCAGCTTATGCCTGGGCTGGGCTAGGTCCTGCCCAGGCCGGGCTTGCTGTGCTGCAGCTGGCAGTGACTGGATCCTGCCTGCAACGCTGAGCTATTGATTTGCTTTTGGCTCCATCAGGCTGGACTAAAAGCCTCTGCCTTCCCCTTTCCTCCCTCCATGCCTCACTTTCCCACCGCTCTCCCTCCTCCAGCCAGCCCGTGTCCAAGCAGTGAGAAATCAGGGAAGCGTTTTCATCCCCATGAATGCAGCCAGTTACGTAAGAATAATTGGGATAAATGAGCTTATTTATCACAGCCCGTTCCATTTTAGCGGGGTCCAGGGCGATCGCCGGGTTGGGTTACGTAAAATCCCGCACAGAGCATCTCATTGTCCGGCGGCAGCCACGCGGGATGCGGGAGCTGCCGATGGAGAGCAGCCGGGGCTGGGTGAGGAGGGAAGGGATTATTTGGCAGGACAAAGAGGTGGGAGGAAGGTGGGGGGTTTCTTCCTCCATGTGTTGAGGGAAGATCTGTTTCTTCATTTTCCTCCTGCGTCCCTAAACCACCAGGCTTTAGGATATGGTCTTTGGTGTCTAACTATAGCCAAATAGTCTTCCTCTGGTCCGTCCTCACAGGAGCTAAGATTATCTGGTGGGGAAATTACTGGTAGGAGCTGGGGGAAAGTAGAGTTGCTCTGGGGTATGCCTTGGTGCCTAGGTTTGCGATCAGCCCATGGAGAAATGTGGCGGGACAGGGAGCATCCCAGTTTCAGGAGAAGCTGGTATGCTGGTGAGCCAGGTGGGCTTCCCTGTGTCTCTCCAATCCCCACATTGGGGATCTGAGCTGGCACTGGGCAGCATTTCAGATGTCCTCAGTCAAACTGCCCAGGAAGGCAAGACCCTGGAGAAAAACAGGAAATCCCCAAATCCAAACAAATGTGGGAGAAAAAAAAAAATCTGTGGTTTTTTCCTGTTTCTGGTCTAAAAAAATGTTGAAAATCTTGGGAATGCCTCAAGGTTTGTTAAGCAGGACATTCCTGCTGTGACCCAGCCAGGCAGATCAGCGTGGGCTGCAGTGCTGGTTACACTGTTTTGGGGACAGTACTGCTGGCAGGATATCAAGTGGAGCAGAAACATCTTCCAGCTTCACCAACTGTAGCTCCGGAGCCACTCAGCACCGGATCTCATGGCAGCTGGAGCATGGAGGAGTTCAAAGAGCAGCCTCTGGCTCCAGGGTTGCTGGATTGCTCAATGCCAGGAGGAATTGCTTTGCCCCACTGGCCACACTCACTGGGATGTTCCCTGGTGTCAGTGGGATACTGGTCTGACTGGGCCATCACCTGCCATCTGTAAGGGTGCTGCTGCATGCTCACTACACTGGTCAGGGTGGAAAGTGACACTGAAACCTCCTGAGGGAGGTCATGGGAAGGCTTGAGGTGGCACGAGCCATAGTGGTGGGTGCCAGCAAGGTCCCAGAGCAACATGACCAGGGACACGTCTTAGCTGAGCTGTGGTTTTCTGTTCTTGTCCTGGTGTGAATAGCTGCATCCTCCAAATGCAGAGCCTGGTATTGCCCTGCAGCATCTCCCTTCCGGTGCCACCATGCTCACCCAACCTCTGGTGCACCCAGATCTCCTCCCTCATCCTCTGGAGGAATGGGCTCACATCAATCGTGGCTGTGCTCATTAACCATCCGTGCCCCCTGGTTTCTCTCCTCTGTGATACACAGGCAGCTTTGTCTACTTCTGAACGCAGAGAACATCTTTCACTCCATGGCAGACATCCTGCTTAGGGAGGAGGACCTCAAGTTCGCCTCTACCATGGTGCACACCCTCAATACCATCCTGCTGACATCCTCCGAGCTCTTCCAGCTGAGGAACCAACTGAAGGACCTGAAGACCCCGGTATGGGCAGCAGGAGCAAGCTTAGCAGCTGGAGGGAATATACTGGGGGTGGTGGGGACCTGGCAGCCACGTGGGAGTATGTCTCGCTGCTTAGTCCCTGCCTGGTAGGTCCCAGGGTTGGACCTCTGGCAGCCTCTTTATTCATCCACTCTTCAGGAGTTGAGGATGGGCTTGGAGAACATGCCCAACTCTTGTTTTTCTCCCTGGAATGGGAATGGGCTTACCAAGCCCTCAAGCAGCTGCTGCTCCCTCCCTCTGCCCCCACATGGGCCATGGGACAGGTGACAGCAGGAGTAGAGTCCCACAGTCCCTCAACTGTCCCTCCCAGGAGCATGCCCACAGGATTTGCTGAGCAGCTGCCACCAGCACCAGTGACATCCAAGGAAAGGGAGAAGGAGGAAGATTTCTCCTCCTCCTTCTTCTCCTGCTGTAAACCAGTGATGCTGGGTGTTCCCTTGGGTGAAACAGCATCATCCTCCAGCTCCTCTTCCTGTGGTGGACACAGAAGCCTTCACGGCCACCTCGTGCTGTCACCCCAAAGCCCACTTGGTCTCTGTCTCCTGAGGCTGAGGCTCATGCTAGTGCCAGGTGGACTTGGTGGGTGCAGAAATGTCCCTTTGTGTCTCAGTGACATTTGCCAGCCTGGCGGGTTGGTGTTGGGTACGTGGGACTCTCCATGCTATGTGCGTGCTCCCAGTGATGACCAAACCCCAATGGTTCCCTCTTTCCCCAGGAAAGCCGTAACCTCTTCTGCTGCCTGTACCGGTCCTGGTGTCACAACCCTGTGACAACCGTGTCCCTCTGCTTCCTTACCCAGAACTACAAGCATGCCTATGACCTCATCCAGAAATTGTATCCTTTGGGGATTTTCTGCCAGGGTGGGGGCTGAGCTGGCCCTTGGCACTCTGAGGCAACCAAGGTCACCCTGCAGGCCAGCCCAGCCTGTGCCTGCAGCCCATCATTAGCGGGGCAGGGCAGGCTGTGCTGGGCATGTGCCAGCTCCCTTCCCCTGGTGTCATCCCTTTTTTTGTGGTGAAAAGAGAGGAAGGCGTGCACTGACTGAGCCTTGACCTTCCCCTGCCCAGGAGGGGAGGCTCCTCAACATCCTCTTCCTCCCAGGAAGATGAATGCATTGGCCTCCTGGCGTGGTGAGGAGCAGGCAGTGCCCAGCATGGCACGATCCCCGGTGAGCTCACCATCTGCCTGCAGCAGAATGATTATTTTCATGTGCCAGCAAACCCCAACCCTCCCTGAGTAGTTTTCCAAACGAAGAAGCTCAATAACACGCTCAACTTCCCTTCCCAGTGTACACTGACATTCCTTCTGGGAGACACACCGTCCCCATGGGCCAGGAGGGTAAAAGCAAGCGTCCTCCCTTGAACGCTCATCCTGCCTGCTCTCAGATTTTTGGACAGCCTGCCTCCTCCCCTGTACCTGCTCATCCTGTCTGCCTCCGTCATCCCTTGGCCACCCTGCAGACCTTTCAGCCCTGCCTGCGTGCAAGCCCTGCCTGTTCCCTGCCTGCCTGCATCCCACAGGAGCTGTGGATGCAGGGAGGCTTTGGCAAAGCCGCGGTCCACACCGGGCATCACCCACGCGAGCCATCTGCTGCTGCCAGGCCACCTTTTTCCAAGGTAACATCCTTAACAGCCACATCCAGCGGGGATCTGGAGGTCACTGTGGATTTCCTCACCGAGGTGGACAAGCTGGTGCAGCTCATCGAGTGCCCCATATTCACATGTAAGGAGGAAACCCCGGGTGGGGAAGGGGCGGCGCGTGGTGCTTCCCCTCCCCACACCTCCATCGCAGGCGGCAGCCGCCGCACGAATAAATAGAGCAGAAGTTATGAGACTTCTTGCCGGGAGGTTTGCCCAGCGCTGGAGCTGCCCGCCGGGAAAAGGGCACGCTGGCAGCACGAGGGGGCAGCGTTGCCCCCCAGATATAGGTTAAGGGAGTGAGCGGTGCTGGCATCCAACAAAAGGGGTGGGGGAAGGGATCGTGGGGACCTGGATCACACTGAGCATCTCCAGGGATGCACGAGGAGGGCGTCAGATGTGGGGAACCCTCTGTGCCACCCTCAGATGCATGGGGTGGTATCGTGGGTGCTGCTGGGGCCCTTAGCAAGAAAAAAGGGTGTTTTATTCCTAGAAATGAAGAATTAATCCCTGAAAAAACAGCTGATGTTTTCTCTAGCATCCAGCCGTGTGAGTCCCCCATTGGGTAATGCAGCAGTGCCTGACCAGAGGCTCAGGGGTGTGGCACTGGGAGCCAGGATGGTGGCAGGGGATATATCAGGGCGACCTGTGGCTGCGAGGGGATTTCTCATGATGTCAGTTCACTGCCCCTGGGCTTCTCATTAAAGGTGCATTGAAGACATTGAGGTTGTTGGGAATTGTCCTGGAAAGGACCTTGTGGGGCATCTATTTAGGTCCAGGGTAATAGTGGGGAATATTTAAGGGAAGAGGGTTGGAATAGCTGGGCAGTAGAGACCCTCGGTCAGGCTCCCTCCTGTAGACCCTGCCCCTTATCCCCAGGATAACTCTCGCAATCCATGAGGCACCCACGTGTCTGTGGTGGTTTTTCATGCCCCAAAATTATTCATTGAGGATTCCCCACCCCACTCACCTTTTTCGGCACATCTTGGCGTGGGGGACAGACATGATCCACATAAAGTGGCTTCCCTGGGGATGGCTCCCTTCACTGGGAGACACCAGAGGTGCGAGTGACAAACAGGAGGTGAGATGCTGGGACACAGACCTTGCCCCATCCCCTGGGCTGTCCCAGATGGGACTTCAGTTGTATTTAGGGCCCCAGAAGACTCTTCCACCATGAACACGGTGAGAGATGGAAACAGAGGGTGGTTTTCCCATTTTCCCTCTACTGAGCAGAACTGAGACCCAGCACATGTAACCCTCAGAACCAAGTAGAGGGGATCCCATCTGCTCCAGAGAGTCCCCAGGAGGGTGTCACCCAGCCCTCTGGATATGATGCTCCAGGGTGGGTATCTCTGCTAAATCTGCAGAAGCTGAGGAGCAATCCCATGTTGCATGTGTGTTCTCAGGCAGACAGCATGGACCACCTCAGGGGTGAGTGGCATCAGGAGTGGCAGACTGGGGAGCCAGTTGCCCCCAGGGGGCTGTGTCAAGGAGAGGGACTTTGGGACTGTGTGGGACACCAAGATGGATGGGTTAATGAAAGGGGAGAGGGGTGCCATCAGGTGCCCCTTGGGTCAGCTGGCAGAGGCTCTCCAGGACTATCAGAGGGGGTGGGAGGAACCTGCTATTGCAGCTGGAGATGAAATGCATTTTCCCTGCCTTCCCATCCTCTTCTGTCTTCTTCCAGATCTCCGCCTGCAGCTGCTGGATGTGAAGAACAACCCCTACCTGATCAAGGCTCTCTATGGCCTGCTGATGCTGCTGCCCCAGAGCAGCGCCTTCCAGCTCCTCTCCCACCGCCTCCAGTGCGTGCCCAACCCAGAGCTCATGCAGACCACGTAAGTGCCATGGGGACGGACCAGCATCGGCATCGGGGCTGGATCAGCTGTTCCCCCACAGCTGAGCATCCCCGCCATTCCAGGCTCAGCCCCGATCCCGGGCTCAGCCCCATGCTCTGGCTCTCACCCCCCAGCTCCGTTGCGGCCGTGGCTGCTCCTTGTCCCCGTGGCCGGGAGTGTTGGCTCGGGGGGGTTTTTGTGTCTATATTTGGTAACCCTGGGAGGGCTGTGCCTCATCCACAGGCATTTGGCATCCGGGATGGAAAATTTCACTTGTGGGGTCGCTATGGAAACGAGCAGAGCTGGGAAGGAGGTTTATGGAGAAAGACTCCAGCAGCTGGGGGGGTGCTCCCAAAGCATCCCCCCTGCAGCCTGGACAGCCTTCACAGCACCCAGAAGGACCTGGCACCCTGCTAATGCCTCCAGATGGCTGCTCCATCCCCACTCCTGGCCTTTGGGGATCCGTGAGATACGCAAGGGTGGCATCTCCCTGGGGACCAGCTGAGATCCTCGTGCTCCCTGCCCAGGGGTGCTGCCCAGTGGGATTTGCTTTCCAACCCTTGGCTAATGAGTAGTGGGGGGGGGTTGATGATAAAGCTGGCTCTGCCGTGGCGCAGCCCTGGGAACAAAAAGAGCTCCCAAGATGGGCAGGTTTCTGAATTAACCCCCTGCCGCTGTTGTCGCTCCTTGGCTTTTAACTGCTTCCCTGGGATGGCTTTTATCCCTCATGGCCTCCGGCGCTGAGCTCCTATCCACAACCCAGCACTGATATTTAATTGGGGGGGCGGAGAGGGGGCTGCATGTGCTTCCCCCTCCTTTTTTCTCCCCACTAACCCTGGCAGTGGGGGTTTTTCGAGCTGTCAGACGGCCTGAGCATCTGATTAACTCTGACCTACATTCCTTCAAACACCGAAGCCGGCTTTCATAACCGGCCAGCCCCAGCTGCCCCCTCCCCAGGGACATACCAGGGCCACCAGAGCTGCCTGCCATCTTCCCGTGGGCATCCTATGGCTGGTGTCTCCCCCTTCCTTGCATGGGGATAGCACAGGGATGAGTATCCGTGGCTGGGACCCTCGGGAGCCCGCATTTGGAGGCTCCAGCCGTGGGTGCTCATCCCTGGGGACAGTCCGCGCTGCCACTGGATATTTTTTGCTTGCTCATAAAAACAGACATGGAAACCGAGGCACATGACCCTGGCATCCTTTCCTCACTGCTTTTGACTGGAATGGGTTGGGATAGATGGGAGCATGTGTCAGAGGGATCAAACCTCCCATGCGGGGCCAAGATGCAGATGTCCCTTGTCCCCTCCTTGTCCCAGGACCTCTTGGGCTCTATCTCACACATTTGGAGGAAGCAAATATGTCTTTGTGGGTGTTTTATGAGGCACCAGAATGACTAGGATTTGCTGAGCTCAGCTTCTTCAGGACAAGCTTTTGGTGCTGCTAGTGCTGGATGCTCATGGTGCCAAACATCCCCATCCCCTGCCCGCCCTCATTCTCTCTTCCCATCCTGCAGGGACAACACCAAGCCCAGCACCAACTTCAAGAGAACAGCAGCCTCCAACATCGACTACACGGAGCTGCTGCAGCACTTTGAGAAGGTCCAAAACAAGCACCTGGAAGCAAGACACCAGCGAGCAGGGCGGGCAGAGCAGCTGGACCGGCGGGTGGTCCTCTGAGCATCCCTGCGGCCACCGCGGGTGTGCACAGTTGCTGGGGCAGGGACCAGGGGACACGGACCAGGGAACAGGCACACCGGTTGCTGGCCACCGGAGGATCTGGTGGGTTTAATGGAGATGGGCAAGCGCTCAAGACAGGGCTGGTTTCCCCCCGCCCTGTGCATATGAATGAGGGGGGACCCTCAGGCTGTGCCCAGCTTCTCCTGTGGGTGTTGTGGGGACATGGGGAAGGGTTGCAGGAGGAAAGGGCTGGGGTAAAGTACCTTGTCTTCTCCTGCAATGGGGCGAGGAAACTCCCCTTTGCTTTGCTAATGCCTTCCCCGTGACTGTCAGCTGAGCGCCCAGCCTGCTGCCAGCAGCACCGGAGGAGGGGAAGGGAAGACGGGAGCAACCCCTGGCCTTCCGCCCTGGAAAACAAGCACGTGGGGCTGCCAGCCACCTCTCACCACCCTGACTTCCACCCTCCGGTTCCAAGGTCCTGCTGAAGGTGGCCAGTGGCATCTCACTCGGGAAGTCACTCCTGTGCGTGACGCTCGGCCCCCTCCCTGCATTTACACATCCTCTCTGAGTCCCCAGGTCTTGGCAGGGACAACAGCACAGCTTCAACTCCCAGATGGCACCAGGGGACATGGGGGGCAGTGGACCTAACCCCAGACTCCATTCCTTGTTCCTGCATTAAGCTCCCCATGATAAAATAAACAAGCAATGCAGAACAGCCCATTTCTTGTTGCTGGGCTTCCCATCACAGTTTTGTTCCCAAGTGGAGCCAAAAACCCAGCAAGGGCAGGGGATGGCATGGAGCATCTTGCATGACCCTGTGCCCCGGGCTGGCCCAGCCCTGCCACGTTGGCTCGCCAGCAAGCAGGAATTCTCTGCCTGCTCTTCTTCCCAGCAGGAAAAAAAACACCACTGAAATTCTTCCAGGCCACAGTCACGAAACCGCAGCACAGTGACAGGCATTTTCCTGGCCCTGAGCAGCCGCTGGTGCTGCCTTCGTCCTGTCCTGCAGCACCAAGGGACCCCAGCACGTGCCAAGCTGCTGCGGTTTGGGGGGACACCATTGCATCCCCTGCATGTTTCAGGCCCTCGCTTGATCCCAGGAAAAGGGGGATTGGAGGAATTTGTGGAGTTTTTATGGCTTCTGGCCTGTTTACAGCAAAGACTGTCTGGCAGTGGGTTCCCCAAACAGCCCCATACCGGCGCTGCTTTGGCCAGGATAAAGACATTCCTGTCGTTCCCGGGAAAGGGCTTTCCAGACCCAGTCACGGCAGGTTAATTTTAACAGCCATGCATGGGCGAGCGGTGGCTTCTCAAGCCTGCCAGTTTCTCAGGGTGCTGGGGGGTACCTGTTGCTGGAACCCCCGGGTCATTGCCAGGGCGGGCTCTGCCTCACTCCTGCCGAGCTCACTGCTGCTGAGCAGCCTCTTTCCACACTGAGGGACTGGGTTTATGGAGAGAAATTCCAGCCGGCTGCTGGAGTGCTGAGCCATAATTGTTTCCTTATGGGTGGCTCTTGACCAACGCCGTCCAGAGCAGCGCGGGCATCATCAGCATGGGATCAGGACTACTTTTCTGGCAGGAGGGGGAATAGGTGGCTGGGGCTGAAACCCTTGCCCCAGCTGAGCGTCATTGCTGGAGGAGGAGGGAGGTCTGTCGGGGCTCAGCCTGGCAGCCCCAGATCCCGGGAGGCTGGGTCTGGGGCCTCGGGATGGCTGTGGGAAGGGTTTGTCTGCTAGCAGGCCGTGCATTTCCCATGGCTCCCTGATAATCGAGTGCACTGAGACATTTCAGAGCTGTCGTGTAACTACTGCGGAGGGACTTCAGCCTCCAGCACACCTTGCAGGGGCAGTGGGGGTCAAATACCCTTTGGGAAGAGACAGCATCCCCTCTGGCACCTCCAGAGCTCTGGGACTGTCCCCGGGCATCCCATGGCATCTCCAGCTGCAGTGTCCTCACATACTCCCTGGGGCTCTCCTGCTCCTCACCCAGCACCCCAAGATAAGCCTTGGGGTTCCTCTGCCGCCACGGGAGCAAACCCCGGTGCTGCCCCCACCAGTCCCACATCTCCACGCATCCCTCGGCTCTCCCTCCGCTGTAGTCCTGGGGCGCCCGGCGCTGCTCCCCGACCCCCCCAAGAGCAACTCCGAGAACCGCCGGGGTTGTCCCCCGCTCCGTCATCCCTGCGCGTCCTCCGGGTTGCCCGCAGCCGCTCCCGAAGCATCCCTGGGGCTGACCCCGAGCATCCCCCCCGCCGCCCGCAGCCCCCGGCCCCGCGGCGGGCGGCGCATGTG